>JXSR01S010354.1:46728-63311 GCA_000969725.1 Ophiothrix spiculata
AATGTAAGATTTAGTATAAAAAGGTGTTATTTGGTGCATGTTCCAAAATATGATATTTTAGTCATAAATTCATAAACATATGGGTCAGTTCGTGCTAGTTCATCAGATTTGGAGCAAATTTTCCAAATTCAGTTATAAATTAATGAGATTCTTAAAATGCAGGTACAACGCAGAACATTAAACAATAAAAAACAAACAAACAAACAAACAAATCTTCTATGGATTGGGAGTATTATCTCTTGTCTCATGTAATGCATTCAATGCGACAATCTGTATCCAAATCTGATGCGTGATACATTTAGTATCTTGTTTATTTAATCTACATTTTGTAGTTTTGATAAAAAAGTTTGTGAGAAAAAAAGCAGTGTATTTAAGTTCAAAGTTTAACCCAAAATGTACAAATTGCCCAAGATAAAGCCAATACCTGAATTTCTGTCATAGTTTTGACAGAAAAATGATCATATACTGATATACTAAGTATTAGCCAAAGAAGCCCTAAAGTACATTAGTAGGTATGTTACTTAAAATAAAACGCCAGCCAAGCCAAGATGCCCTTAAGAATGTTTGTAAATATATATTTCATTGTAGGATGCGGGTTATCTATGTTTGCAGGACGGACATGGGCATGCTAGTGTGTGACTTTAACTAATAGGTATGTCTCAGGAGAGAATTCCAAGATGAACAGATGAATGATCACTTTTGCCGTATTACCTAAATGTTACTGATATCCAAACCAGAGAGAAATTCATGCCCTAGTAAATAGATATACATTTTGCATTTGTAATATCACTTATGTGTCTTTTTATAGCATCTTTTGGTCTGTAAATCATTTGAGGTTACCGTTGAGTTCTGCCCCAATTTCTTTTCCGATGGGTTTCATTTTGCTCCATTTTTCCAAATTTTACAGTATTGTAAGCTGTCAAAATGTCATGTATATCTTTCGCGCCTTCATTTCACACGAGGCCGGTCATATATCACTTATTATCTCCTTATCTCTATATAACCATCCGCCAGTATCTCGTCACTCTTCGTGTTATGACGCGAATTACACAAGTTTAAATATGGGCAGGATTTTTAACAAGTTAACAAGATCCCTATGGGATGTCATTTAACAGGTCTGGAAATACCAGGTAATCTATACTTCCATGTCTGTCAACACCATGATGCCATCTTCAGGAAATATGTGTTTCTTGAAGCTTATTCATTTAGAACGTTTGAAATCAGCACATTCATACGAATCCGAAACAGTGGCAACTTAGAACTAGGGATAAAATTCAGAGAAATTAATGGCTGCTTTATAAAAAGGTTTAAATGAATCCGTGTACCTTTTTCCGTTTACGTTTTCCATTATGTGCAATAACTGTCTTACTTGGAGACTTTACATAATACTGAATCTTTCTTGTGGTATTTACATCAAACATCAGTCATATAATTCCGACTCATACATACATAAAGCTTTAGATATTCGATCCTCTGCTTCTTATAAATGTTTCAAGAATAGAAAAACATCTAAATGTCTCTTTTTACCGCTGATGATGAATTTTGGCTGTCTTTAGAAGATATCAAGTAGTCTCTCTTCAGAGTGCTGTTAAATTCACAAATAACATGCACCGATGATTTCATGCAAAATGCAATAACCTGCATCGAATTCTCATAAATAGCCTCAAGGAATCATATCTGTTTCAGATATATTTCATCTACATTTCTCTATGCTATGAATTTCGTTTTCTTGGTTGACCAGTAGTAAATTACACAACTATGACATGACTACAAATGCAACTTTGAAAATCAGAAATGGCATTTCACCGCATCATATTGATGCGGTGTCAGTTTTGATTTGTTCTTTGCTAGTTTTCTTTCAAAACAATCGGAAATATTTTCAAAACATAATAGTCTGCCTATGTGGATATAATCTCAAAATCAGGCTGGAAATTCAGATTTGTTTTAATGTAAAATTTTAGATTATGATAGAATTGCACTTGAAAATCTAATTCACTTACTCATTTTATAACCGATGATTTCAGTAAATAAACAATGAACCATCAATAATCTAGCTTGAAAGTTTCGTGTTTTCCCAAATCCCTTGAAATTTTAGCAGACCGATAATTTTGAATTACCAATTAAATTTTCGTCGGTGTCATTATTTCATAACTGAATCATCTAAATGAATTATCTTCTGCCAAATTCTCGAGTCTGGTGAATGATCACGATGAAGCAAAATGATCCTTATTAACCTCGTTTCTTTATTTTACCCAATTGCATGATGGGACAGGAAAAGGGCTTTGTCCGAGTGATGATGATGTAGCTCTTCACGTTATTTGGTGTCCTCTCCCTCTCTCTCTCTATCTATATCTCTCTCTCATGATGTACGTAGAGAAATACAATCGCTGTAGGCGATAGATAATAAAGATCGAACAATAGCGACTGATGGAAAATCAGCAATGAAATTATAATGCAATGCACGTCAATTTTGACCACCATTGAGTTATATATTGCTGGTGCCTTTCTCAAACTCGCAGAAAATCGGTTTATTTGTTTTTTTAACTCGTGAAAACATGTTCAAATTCATCTTTTAATATATATCTCCCAGAAATATCAATTTGATAAATATACATGTACGTTTAGTATGTGTTACATATCATAGGAATATAATCAGTACCTTTTTTCTTCCCTGCAAAAACTGTTTGTTAATTTTCTTATAAACAAATTATTATTTTTAATGAGGTATTTTGTGATTTTTTTTTCTTTTTGATTAAAATTAATAATGCTACACGACCAGCTTTACTTTAGGTACACTGATAAATTGTGAGCAAATTTATATCAGAAATAATAATTTTAAATAAGAAACACGTGAAATATAAAATGTAACTTTTGGATAATAAATTATGATAAAATTTGGTTTTTTTTTGATTTTTTTTCTTTTTGATTAAAATTAATAATGCTACACGACCAGCTTTACTTTAGGTACACTGATAAATTGTGAGCAAATTTATATCAAAAATAATAATTTTAAATAAGAAACACGTGAAATATAAAATGTAACTTTTGGATAATAAATTATGATAAAAAAATATTGGCCAACTCTAAATTTATTTGGTATGTTCCAAAATATTCTGCATAAAATTATTATGTTTATCATGTTTAAATTGAATCGAATATTAATTACGTATCTGTTTCATAATACAAAGGTCCTAATGATAATACTGGAATGAAACAAGAGTATAATTTAGTCTTGTATTTCCACATTTACATCTGCTACTCAGTGCATTTCATCCCATCGATATTTAATGAATTAGCTCCAAATAACGTCAGGAGCAAGCTTTTTGTTTTTTATTTCCTTAATGCCTCAGGTGCTTATCAAGCCGTGTTCATTATGTCTCAGAAAGACACAATATCAACCCGCCTATCGCTGGGAATAGCACGGCTACAGTCAAAGTAGAACGTTTTTACTGATTATGACCACGCTCTTTCTTATTAATTTGTGCATATGATATTAAAGTCAATCTTTAAAGGTATAAATGACGTATGGAGTAGAAAATCTAATTAAAATTGTGTCTGATCAGCTGCGAAATGTGTAAATTAATTTTTTTTTGTTAGCGCAGTTGATAAATTTATTCTTAGATAATCTTAATCTTGTGAAATTTATGCAGGATTGTGGTATTACAAGTAACTTTACTGAAAAATCATAATCATGACCAAGAAGATTTAGATGACTTGTAGTTGTTTTTGACTGAAACAAATTGTGTTTGAATATCCTATAAGTACCATAAACTTATTATGAATAAGTGCAAACCACTTAACCGATATTCGAAGCAAGAAAAGAGGATATAAGAAAAGCCAACTCGTGAATCAGGCCACTATATTTATGAGGAATAGAGTTAGAAATACAAAGATGGTTTGATAAAACCTGATGATTTGGGCCCAATCTCGTCCCATTATCGAATAAGCCGATGTTTATACTGTGTCGGATTAGCTAGGCTCAAATATCTGATTTTGATTTTCGGGAGGGATCTCCGACATAAGATGGATGAGACAATAGCGGTGATGATGGATGCTTCTAGGCATTCTTGTATCTCCAGGCAGGTGTATAAGACCGTGTTCTTTTGCACACGTAATTTCCACCTGTCTTAAATTCGGAAGTACTTGGACTTCAGATATGGTAGCCATCCATCATTTCCAAGCCATGCTTTATACATACACCCGTAGGATGCAGAAAAGAGATATATAAAAATGGCAACCCGTAACGCTTCATCATTTTTCCTTCCCGCCTATTTTTATTCATTATTGTCAACACATGACCGGGTCACATGAACTCATAAAAGTATAATTGCATATAATTAAGCTCCCTTCTACATTCATCAATATTACATTCATTGCGCTTTTGCAGATATAACGCCAACCCACTTTTGAGTATAACATACTAAGACGTGCTTTAATATTGACTAAAAGATTTAAATTCATATGCCGACAAGTATGGTGACATTTGGCAATATTTGGGCGCATACTAAGCAGCCCTGTAAACACATGTCAGAGTAAAGCTATAATTGAACATTTTCTCGTCAGTAGTATAGCCAGGATGATATTTCGTCTCTTTCCCCTGGGCACATGGCCCCTGTTTTCCTTTCACTTCCCCTGGCAGACCTCGGCTGTTTTTCCTTCCGTGCTTCTTAAGAAAGCTTCTTCGACTAACAACATCTTTAATGTCTTCTCATCCATCTAGCTACTCATTATCTTACATATAATTTGTACCTTTTAAGAGTTATAAGGCACGGATCAGATTTCAACCAAGAACACGTATCCTTGCATTGCTTATTTGAATATCGTCTTTGCTACCCCGTTTAGTTTTTTCTACCGGTGTTTCGCCAGTGCTATAAGTTTGTTGCCTCGCATCGATCTGGTGAGCAAAGCCGACAAAGGTTCGCCTAGCGAAGGCGCTATCTTTGAGATACATGATCCGACCTAGCATTAAAAGAGCCTTGTGGTCGCCTCATTCATATGTATGGAAGAAAATTGCAATATACTCTGTCACTCGAGATGCTATACTGCTATGTTCACATAGGGAACACTTTTAACTGATTGATTGAGGAGCGAACATTCACCAAACATCGTTGAAGTTTATCAACTGTTTCATTTTCCCCTCCAATCTCCCAAGATGCCAGTTCTTAGATACACTACCAAACACCAATTATTGATTATCCCATTCCCTTTAGTGCATGGTTCTGCTGTTGCGTGTGATTAACACCATAACAGGTTCACTTAACACACCAAGTCTCTTGCTCAACTTGTATCAATTCCATTTTAAGAGGAAGATTACTTATCAAAATATTCCTCCAATCATATCTAACCTGTCCCTTGTAAGAAGAATCTTCAATTGCAATGATTTGACGATGTCAATTGCAATATCATTTAGTTTATACTGACTAAGAATTTTTAAAAATGGTACTTTTGAACAATAAACAATTTGGACAAATATGGTAACTGCATGTAGTTATAGTACATCTCACAATCCCTATTTCTGCTGCAGACAAAAATTTAGGGAGAATATACTTTAACATGTTTAACATGTTTTACGTTTTAGCCGCGTGTTACAGAAGGTTTTTTTTATAAATGAATAAATCATTCAATGAAAGAATAAACAATCTTCCCTTAACAACAATCACAATACCTCTTCTAAGCCAATAAAAGTATTTAAGCATCACATTATTTGCGTATGTCTCTATCGAATCAAGAAAACTGCAAAAAATCCCTTTTATGTCTGTTAGTGCACAAGTTATGATAATATATGCCAAAATGGTAGCCATTTTGTAATTCAAGATGGCTGTCGTAGAAACGTTTAAAAATATGTACGAATTCATATTTTGTTAAATATTACTTAGAGATTAAGAATAACTCCAAAATTGCAGTCCAATTTTCAATGTCCTACAGCTATATGTTCTATAAATCAACAATTCCAAAAAAAAGTAAAATCACATTAATAACACAAAATTGCCAGTGATTATTCAAAATACTACTAGCTAAATTACAAGGTCCTGAATCTATTATATTTCTATGCCAGAAAATGACATTTTATATTAATGTACTAGCAAAAAGTGGATTAGATATTCTATTTTGTCTATAAACAAAATAATTGAGAAAGAAAACCACTTAGTCACATATTATAAAAGAATGTTTTATATCATTAATAGATTACTTGAAAAGGAAATAAATATTCTCCTTAAACCATTGCGACACACCTTTTCGATCACCAAATTTCAATTTTAACTTGACTTGTAATCAACAATCTTAAAATAAATAAAAAAAAACAATCGTTTTTCATTAATGACAATAAATTATATTGTGCACATTAAATAAAATGGGTAAAAATTTGGTTTACATATTTCTATGCCAGAAATACCATTTTCCATAAAGATGAGATAATAAGATACTAACACAAACTGAGTTAGTGATTGTATTGTATATTAACCCAGATTAAAGAATGTCTCTATCTACTGTAGATAGCACGAGATACACCAAAGCACAGATACTCATTATGGAATGACTAAGCACATATCATATGTTATCATACAATTAATAGCATTGCTATCCGGTTTTATCCAATAATTACAAAATTACAAAAATAAGTAGCGGGTTACATGTGACCGAATTTCAGTTGAACAATTCTGACTTTGAACAGCATCTTTCATCTTGAAAATATTGTCTAAAGTCATTAGATTCCGGAATTGATATGGCAAATAAGGCAGATTATTGGTGACATTCCCGTTTATCTCGATAACCTTACTGTTTAACCTGATCTTGCAAGCTTTGCATTAGCTATCTAATGGAGCATAGGCAGGCTTACCATAAACGGGCTGGATATATTTCAATCCAAGAAAATAGTATCCTCTAAATTTGATCAACTGTATTTTTTCACGTTAAAGAAGATTCATTGCAAGGCATTGTTACACTGTTCAGTGGCATTGTTTGGATACATGAAGCTGGCTGTTTCATAACGATTTATCAATCTTGAACGTTGTGTAAGTAAGAAGAGTTGATAAAATGGCGTCGGCATAATGTATACGCACAAGATTAGCTATAACAGCGCGTAAGATGGAGAACACAGATCCCAATAAATAGCGGGTCAACATCTTGGTTGATTTATGAAGATGATAGACATGATCATTTACATGGAGTATGTGGCCAGCTATCACAAATTTTCATCAAGTCACAATTTGACATGACAGATCTTAAGCAAGAGAACCATAACTTGAGTTTTGAGTGACGCATGATGATAAGAGAGAGGTTCTCCTATGTCATGTTGATACTTGTAAGTCACACACACGCTTCAGTTGAAATAGAGAGACCAGTAAGACAGCAAAATTGATCCCGGTTAACAAGAACAACGATTTACTCCGTTACGATTACAAGTGACGGCTGTAGAATGATTCACATTTCAACTTGCTCAGATTTGATTTAAATGGAATAATCGACACAAATAAAATGCTAATTGTTTGATGATATTATAACGACTGAATCACATCACACGCATGTTGAAACACGTTTCAAATTTCACCTAATATACCTGTTACACTGAAACAATTGAAAATATATATGTGGATCTCTGAGAGATTCGATCTTCTCAAGTTCAACCACGAACTTTGGTAGCCTAATTACCTTTGACATCTACTTTGAACATTTCAAATCTAGATTTCAATTATTCAAATAAGGACCATTTACGATTTGAAAAAGGAGTCTTTGTTTTCTCTGAATCATGCACTCAGCACAAAGTTTGAATTTTGCTCACATGTCACATGATTTTGGTCTCTTTATTTTGAATCAACACGTTTGGCGTTAAACTAAGCCGAACGATAATTACTGTGTTCAGATGTTATTAATCATGATCAATTCATGTTCAGACAACGTTGGAATGTTAAAAATCTAGTTTTGTCAAATTTAAGTTGACATATAATTTGCATATCCATTTAATAACTTCCTATTCGAGCATGTTGAATAAGTACTCAAGATTGTGGTTTCAATAAGATCGGTCGGTCATGTAAAAAGAAGTCTTGTGTTACTCCAATATCAATTTTCATCTTCTTTTTCACAATGTATTGTTCGTTTTTTAAGACGGAAATATAATTAACTCAAAATAGGTGAAATATGATTAATAAGCTCTCGATTTAATCCATAGTTTCCCCTTAAATACCAGGGCATCGAACCTTATTTTACAAATAAGGCCAAGTGTACTTTCCAACTCCTTTATTTACCGACAATCCATCCAGGTTTAATAATTGTGTCGAGTATTAGTTTATTAACAAGAATTGTTAGCAAGTAGAAATGGATAAGCTTTGAAACATTGGCACCGTCGTCTCTGTCATAGTAGAGGGTCAAAACGTGTCTGCGTTTTCAAAACCAGTCCTTTGAACAAACAGTTTTCCCGGTAGAATTCTCAATATACCGTCATGCAAATAGATGCAAATACCCTGGAAAGTACAATACTTTATTTTCAATTTACGACATTTCAAAACAATCTATAAAGATGTATATTTATGAGCTTAACTTGCAGATTTTTTGTTAATGAATTTTTATTATACCTTTGCCCATGTGGATATAAAATTGTATAATAATTTAGTTTATTTTTTAATTCATCCAAACATGCAATTTCTGTATAATATCTAGAAACGCTGAAACACGACTCCCTGAAATTTAGTAACACAAAAAAGAGCCGCTATTTACATTTCATGTAAATTCGAGAGAAAGACTACAGAATGGGCTATTATATTCAATGACCCAAAGATCAAGTTTTCTTTGATAAAATGGCATATCGAGCTTTGAACACAATTTTCGTCTCGTTCTATCAAAGATACTGTAGCGAAATAAATCTGAAATGGTGACACTTGATCGGAGAAATTTGATAATCGAATAGAAAAAGGGTATGTTTATCCAAATTTCATACTAAAGTAGCAATCATACATGTAGCTATTTTTATCATTGATAATATTATGTACAATGAAGCGCAGAGACACGCCTACGATAGTTGGTTTACAATAATAATTTATAATTCTCAATTCATTATAATATATGCGTCCCTGTAAAGTTTTGGACATTGGCAATTATCTGTGAGAGGGATGAAGCTTTAAAAAGGATACGCACAGCTTGTGAAATATGATAGGCCCTAGTTTACCGGGAAAATATAATGATTCAAATGCACGTGCCTCCTGGGTTCTCATTAACACAAAATTAGATGTAAATGTTATATGGAAACAAACTATTGTATATTTCGAGTGAGCCATGTAACCAATTCACAATTTAAGGTTATTTGAATTATTCAAGGATGTCGCGTTTGCGAGAATAAGAGTGTACTCAAAGTTTCGGGCGCGCATTGAACAGTTACCGACGTGTGTGTACTGCGCAAATGCGCATCTCTGAACGCTGTAAAATGTTGGCAACCCAGCTGCCAGCTATTTTATCGTAAATTTAACGGTTTACGATTATTTTACCGTAAATTTTACGGTTTACGGTGAGAAATAGCTGTTTACGGTGATTTCCCAGTAAAAAGATACATTTTACGGTATATTCCTGGTAAATATCACGGTGAGTATTTTTACGGTTCACCGTAAAAAAACGGTAAGTTTTTACAGTGATGACGTGCTAATTTGAATATTAACCATGGATTCATCACAAATCAACAACGATACAGTACGGTGAGTTGTTGAATATGTTATAATATACAAACATAGAAACTAGTCTAACGAAGGAAGGAGCTATACATTTTTCCTGCCACATAAAAAACGCAAAAGAATCTGACCAAAGGCTGGGCCAGTAACAAACTCAGTAGACACACTCAGTAAATACGAAGAGCATAAATACCGTAATATGCCACTCAGCTCATTACTTTTTAATTTCCAAACGAGGGATTCAATATAAGAAGATCTCGATTCCATGACCATAAATTGATGTCACAATTTTGACTTTTGTTTTTAGAAAGGGTGATCCCAGATAGCACCTTATCTAAGAATACACACAAAAAGTCTCAACACCGATGACAAAGATGGTGTTTTAAAGGAGGCTTTAGATAGTGATTGTTTTCACCAAATGAGGTAGAATTATAATACACTTCGTATTAAGATGTGTATTTTTCTTCTTTTGATATTTTCATATCTTTACACATATGCATAAGGTACCATTTCATGTAATTTCGTTTCCTTACCCCCCCCCCCGGAGGGGCGCTGTCATTGCAAGGTGGATACCATGCTCGTACATGGCCTTTCAAAATGGACCCTAAATAAGTAATTATCCTTCTTTCATATCATACTCTAAACAAGTATTTTGCCCTGTTTTCCCTACCCTAAACAAGCATGTTCAAATCAAGCGTGTAAACATTCGCTTTTCAATAAGCCTTTATTAATTTTTACCATAATATTCTAGTCTTCTTGGCTTTATATTGCCCTTTTAACAACATATTGCAATAACAGATTTAAATGAAACTGAAAAAGTTATCAGCCAATTATTCTTTTTGATTGAAATGGCATTTTGTAAGAAAGATTTCATATGCCCTTTTTACCCTTAACAAGTACCAAGCCTTTGTAAACCATGCCCTTATTTCCAGAATTCTGCAATTTTGATACCTTTTCAGTGTACTCGAGTACATCGCCCGTTCGTAAATAACAACACTTTTTACTCGTTTTTTTGTACGGGCATGGTGTCCACCTTGTTATGATGTTATGACAGTGACCCTGTCGTTAAATTTTTGGAATGACGCGTTCCATGAATATTATTTTTGTTTTTCCTGGCAGAATTGTATTTAGAGCACGAGGTAATCAGGTATATTCCAACAAACGGATTTAATACAGCATTGTTGACTCGTAGAGCTAAAATGTCTATTTCCCCCTTTATTTTGTTTTTATTAAAATACAAAAAAGGCTTCTACTCAATAATAACCATCCAAGTGTTAAAATATTTGTTAATATCTTATGAAAATTCCTGGGGTTTTTTCAACACGAAACTTTGCCATTTAGCAAAGCGAGCCCTAACTCTGCTCCACGCACGGCCAACCTGATTTTCACTTTATTGGTTGTTAAGTTTGACTCTCTACCTGCAATGGCGTGTAAGATCCTTGAAGAAGACACTGAAGATGAGTAAATAACTCTATGAGCATGGATGTCTTATATCCTGCTCATCTGCCACTCCATGCATCCAAAGTGTTAATATCCGCAGATAACGTTCTCATTTCATTAAAGACAATCATTTAACCTTCCCACTACATCTTTCTATATGTTTGCTCATGGTAAAAAATGAGCTGGTCAAAGATATACGGTTTGCTTTTGTGATGTTTTATTCGTACTCACATATTTTAAAAGGCAATAAAAATTTCAAGGGGGAAAATAGAAACTTCCGAATATCAAATAGTTGCTTTCATGAATCCATGTAAATAGTTTCGGGCGTATAGACTTAAGAGGTAGCCAGGTATGTCATATTATTGCCTGGCTTAACTCACAATGGCTTTATATTACTGCACTCCCAGCATTGATGAACCGGAGAGATATATAAACGACATGAGTGGACAGGCAAAATGATGAGATCACTGGGCTTCCGGTTACATTTAGATCGCAGCAAATTGACCCCTAAAACAGAGATCTCTTTAGGCGGGAAGAGTAGATATCAAATAGATATAAAGAGTTGGATCGTTTTCGGTTTATAATAGATGTTTATAGCCTGAATGTCTTGGCCTCTTGTACGTTCAGAGAAGATTTTCTGGCGGTGTGGGGCTACAACACTCCCTAGATGCCCAAAGCTGGTTAGTTGTTAACTGAATCTGATACTTATCGAATAAACCCTGGCCTGAGAACATCACAAGAGCGACTTGTAATGGCGGGAAATGTCGTCAGCTTGGTATTTATGACACGTAAATATATAACTGAGATGGACAGTTTGATCAGGAAAAAAATGAAGGTTGGAGTTATGAGAATAAAATAAGAAATACAAGTAAAGAAGAGCAGATTTGACAAAAGGGAAGAAAAGAGGAAGAAGAAGAAGAAGAAGATACTAGAAGAAAGAAAATTAAAATGGGAAAATAATATCTTAAAGGTAACAAAGCTGGCGCTGTTGGAAATCTCCGGATAGGATATGATGCAAAAGTTAAAGTACAACTTAAACAAGTTGGTTGATCATTTACATTAAAATTTCAGTTCAATGCACATGTAATTCAACTACTCAAAGGACTAGAAATAAAACAAATTTGACTATCTGTAACTTATATTACCAATGATTACTTAAAATATGCAATTCACGTCACGGTTGAAATGAAGCAATTTAACAACCTGCAGCGAGAAATTAATCATTTCGACACAGTCATTTTCTTCTATTTCCTTGGGACCTGGTTACTTCTCAGTGACATATAATCCTGGGCTATACATAACATAAAAAGATGAATAAGATATAGATCCTGACCTACTGACATATAAATGACCAGGCCATAGTCATGAACATGCAGTCAGCAGTCAGTCATCCCGATGGCTAACGGGAGATGGAGGAGGTCTCTGCATCTTGACTTCCTTTTGAATTGCTCCTGGCTTGGAAGACATTCAATGAAAAGGGTCAAAGTCTTCATTCTAAGTCATGTAAATGTAGGAATCCTTATCAGATACTTATGCAACTCTAGTAGGCGTCTACGTGATGCTCCCGCAAGCTTGCATAATTCTTTATCATTGTGACATTCCCATTATGACCTAACATGTACCAGAAATCACTTTCAAGCCCCTGGTGATGTCTGAATGACCCCTTATTTTGCAAAAGTCCCTTTGAGGTTAGCTTCATCTTAAGAGCATCCTATTGAAGCTACAGAGGGGCAGAGTTTGGGTTGAATCCCACCTGCGGCTCTCTAGGTTAATTGTACATTAAGTACGTAACAAGGAGCTTTCTTGACTTTTAAGACAATTTCATAGTGACTTAAAGTCGTATTGACCGAGAACTTTCATTCGTGTTAATGATTAAAGCATTTTAGTGAAGCAAACTCGGCCTTTTTCTTGTTTCAAGGAGTATTTTCATTTGCTTGTAAAAAATGGTGAAGTAGACCATCCCGTTTGATTGGTAACGCATTGTGAGCATCTCACCTAATGCAAAGTTTTCATAATTCTTAAGATTGCAAAATTGATCAATTAACTTAAAGTGTTGATAGGATCTTTAAAAGAAAGGATTAATTCGTAAGAATTGGAATGGCCAGTGATCATTTTGGTGATTGCGGCGATTAATGCTGTTGAAAGTTGAACTCGACTAAGCTTATCGTCAGCTCTTTGACAACAAAAATCCCACTTCTTCATGTCTTATCGACAAGAATATCAGAGAAAAAGTTCACACATTCACAAACGAAAAGTTATAAACATCTGATCGTTGCAATCGAAAGTGACAACGTCCGGAAGTTAAAAACATGGAAAAGAGTTGGGAACCCCTTTCAAGTTGTTTTTTCTGGCAATCACATAAAGTTCATGAGTGAATTAAAGTACGATAGTGTTGTAATGAAAGCTTGTAAAGGGTATTATAATAGCAAACCAAAAGTGTTTTGGTGTCCAAAAGTTTAGTGGTATGATTACATATTGCTCATTTTCGGCATCCCAAATCTGTGATAATGAAAACTCAACACTGTTGAGAAAGAGTAGGGCTCTAATACTAAAAGGACCAAGTCAAATAAGTTAATGACTGAAAAATGATTGATTCTGTCAGGAAAAACTTGAGTACCAAAGTAGGCAAGATAAAATTAATATTGAGGAAGATGAGAAAAATGTCGGTAATATATAATTTAGAACTAACCAGAAAGAAATACGTCAAATTGTTTAAAACTAAGTTGAAAACTGAATGTACAAATTATGTTAGAACTGCATTTTACTTAATGTAGCTCTTTGCCCACGATATGGACAGCCCTACATCCCGGGACCTGCATCCGTACCATTAAAAGAGTTAAACCCTTCAAGGAATACGATGGCATAGGTGAAAAACAAAAATATCCCAATAAGTTTATTTTCTTTAACGACTTCCATGCCTTGTACTGTTGTTCTTTCCTATTTGATATGGACAAATGCAATGGTGTATTTTGGGGTGATGTTACTTTTATAATAATGGTAGTAAGTTTGGCTATAATTGGATTGCAAAGTATAGGTACAAGTAGCTGAGAGTTGCCACTTTTTCACGAGTGAGTTCATTGGCCCGGGGTTTTGTAAGAAGTTGGTAGTTGATAGTGACTCCCCCTGACAGGTCGGTAGTGTTATTAGTAAGGTGTTTATACGACTCCGTTCTGTCACTTTGTATTAAGAAAAGCTGCTAACAAATCGCGCATTAACGGCAGTTTTCTTGCACTATATAGATTCCCTGATTGCTTGTTAAAAAGTACTTGGTAAAGTTTTTGTATCTTTTGTTCAATAGTGTTCAAAGGGAACTGTTTTGTGAACTTGTTTTTTTAAAGTTCGATTTTTGAAGTGAGAAGATGTAAGTGAAAATGACATCGATGGGAATAATTACCCCTTTGGTTCAATGTATCATTGAGTAGAATGTTATTCTTGCATTGAGGGTAGGGGAAAAGAACTGCTCACTTTGTACTCCTTGAAGCCCCAC
Source organism: Ophiothrix spiculata (assembly GCA_000969725.1). Taxonomy (NCBI): domain Eukaryota; kingdom Metazoa; phylum Echinodermata; class Ophiuroidea; order Amphilepidida; family Ophiotrichidae; genus Ophiothrix; species Ophiothrix spiculata. The sequence continues at coordinate 61,309 of JXSR01S010354.1, forward strand.
TAATCAACATCATTAACCTATGTATTGGCTTCTTCATAAATGTAGCCGGAAACCATATCTTGAATCATGTGGTTAGACTTTAGGAAATGTTCCATATTTAGTGTTTTACACCCGGGTTTTACATTAAAGGGTTTCAATTTGCGTGGCCAATTTATCTGAAAGGCTTTAAACAATTTACTCATATCGTTTTTAATTATTGTGTTATTGTGATATTTTTGTTTCATTTTCTTTATTTACAGAAATGTTTCAAGCAGTCTTATCGCGTACTCGTGAAACAAACGTAATCTATATTTTATGGTTGTCTTTTTCAAGACTTTCCTAGATGTCGTTTCATCAGATATAAAGTATTGAAACGTTCAAGCCAAGTTCATTAAGGGATTGTAAGCAAGTGTTTGATTTGTTATATCCTCTGTTTGTTGGTATACTTATGAATATTGGCTAAATGATTTTTGTATTAGTAAGGAAAGAAATAAGCCCCTGATATTTGAAAATTTCATAATAGATAACATTACTAGCAAATATTTCAAGATGGATAAATTTATCATCGATGGACCTTAAAAACTGTTGATGTGCCCGTGAAGCTATTGATTAGTATCCTTAAGATGTTGAACTCCTGAACTCTTAACTGCTTTCTCTGCAAAGAAACAATGTTTTTCAAGACGGCTCCAAATTTCAGATAAACACTCTCATTGAATTGGAATCTGTAAAGTCTGATATTTCCGAGTACACAAATACGTACAACACGGATTGTACCCAACTAGTTTACTTAAGCTGGTTACAACAATATTAGTTGAAAATAGAACAAGTTGCCGAAAATGTACCAGAATTATATTTTGTTTTTGGTTTGTAAAAATTCGGCTTGGTAAACAATGAAAAAAGGACTACTTCTAAGGTCATGGACGTTAAAGACACCTTATACTTTAAGGTCAAGAAGGCCGTTGACCTCCGTTAATATGTGCTACTACTTATCCAATCTTAAATTTCTGCACACTCGTCAACTAAAGAAGACAAGCCCCTTCTGAACGCCAAAACGTGTTTTGCCGGTGGAGCAATCCCCAGCGGCGACTGTGTACTGCCCCATTGTTTTCCATTCATCTATCGGCTTCTCTAGCGTTTTGCAGACCCTATTGGACAAGTCTTCGTTTTTCTACGGGATTGGAGGGACTTTGCACCGGCCTCCTTAAAGAAACCACCAGTTTCTTAACCAAAAATGGTTTCTTAACAAAACACAGTTAGCCTTTGTTCGTGGTTTAGGTACATTGAGGTAATATCAGAAACGAATTAAGATGTTTTTTGATCGAGCTCAAATTTAAGAGTACAGGCTTAAGAAGTGAGTGAACTACATACACACTAATAGAAAGGTAAATGAACCCGTTAAATTTCAATTAAAGTGCTACAGAGGGGTTACAGCCCCGCCCAAGTTCAGAAAATCATCAACAACTTTCTGATTAAGGTGCTTCGTATACCATGTTGCACCATCAGGTCCACTTTCAACAAACCCGCGTGGTGATCTTATGATATTCCTGTTCTTGTAGATTATGTAACTTAAGTCAATTCATATTTTGTAATAATAACAAGCTTCCATGCCATTCAATTCATTCCATACTTTAAAAAGATGCACATCATTTATGCCACTTATCGTGCCTTGTTCACCAAATATTCGTCTAGAAGTATTTACCATAAAACTGACCAAAGCTTCAGGCAGTGCCGGATTTCTAAATGGGCCTGTTTGGCCCGGGCCCAGGGCCCTGAGGTCCAGGGGCCCTTGGCCATGACCAAAAAAAAAAAATAAAAAGGAAAAAACCCCAATTGGAATACCTATTTTCCATTTCCTTTGTATTTACATAACAGCCTCATACCCAGGGTTGCATACTTTCTTTTGCCTCTCAAGAGAAAACAAGACACAAGCTAGGGTTGAAACCTTTCTCAATGCATTTCAGAAGTCAGGGTCAATGAGATAAAGTAAATTATACACATGTTGAAATAGGAACCTACAACCTACA
>JXSR01S010356.1:41459-54115 GCA_000969725.1 Ophiothrix spiculata
GAATCAATGTAAATATTGAAGGGCAATGCATTTTTAAACAGTTAAGTTCAGTAGTAGACTAATTAAGTTAAGTTTCAAATCAATGTAAATATTGAAGGGCAAAGTAATCAAACCAGGAAGTGATTCATACATACATAAATCTGAATAGCATCTCATGACATTTGGTTCACAGGGATCACATGAAACAATGGACAATCTGGCAATGCATTTAAACAGTAAAGTAGTAGACTTCAGTTCAATTAAATGAGGTGAATGATCACTTGATCACATGACAGAATTATTGACTATTCAAAGACCTAAAGCCTGTTTAATTAGACATGACTGCATTGGTCACTTGGGCACCTGCGTCAAGAGCTACGCAATACATGAATAATTAAACTTACTATAGTAAGTCAAATTACATGACAGCCTAAAAAGTCAAATTACATGACAGGCCTAAAGACTGTTCAATAATTGAATTTGTCACTTGGGCACCTGCGTCAAGTGATGTATGAAATAATTGGACAGTCTACTAACGATTTGCAATGATCACCCAGGCTCCAAAATGAGTGATTATCAAATCAACAGTACATGAAAGGCCTAAATTACAAACTGTTATTTTGCATTGGTCACTTGAGCACCCGTGTCAAGTCTCCTAAAGATTTCAATTGATCATCCAAGTTCCAGAATGAACAATTACAAAACAATTACTTTAAGAACACTTAAAATACATTTACAGACCTTTAATAAAGACTGTTCAATTAAATATGATTGAATTGGTCACTTGGGCACCTGCGTCAAGCGTAATCACAATTATAAGTAATTGAACAGTCTCCTAATGTTTTACAATGATCACTCAGGCTCCAAACTAAGTGATCATTAAATCATTAGATCCTTTCTTTAATAAAAGTCAAATTACATGACAGGTCTCAAGATTATTCAATTAGACATGATTGTTCACTTGGCCACCTGCGTCAAGTGATGTACAAACACGTGAATTTAATTGAATTGTCTCTTTACTAGTAGAAATCTCATTTCCTATTTAAATAAAATAAAAAATAGTATTTTATTTGCTAAATTGCTCATTATTAAGACACTCAATCATCTTCTAGGAATTCACTTTCAATAATAAATTCACATTCAATAGTTTCTTCATTCTCGTTTACTGCGGAATTGATATCGCTTTGAGGTGAAAAGATTGATGCATGAGAAATATCTTCTTCACCTTGTTGAAACTGTCCATCACCTTCAAATATTTGCTCATCTCCATCTTCTTCCCCTACTTCTTCCTCATCATCATCATCTTCCATTATTTCTTCATCTTGGGCATCAGTCTCGACTGCAGCAAGAGACAGAGTGTGGATGTTCTGGCAATTGCGACATTTGCAATTTATGCTGCAAAGCTTCTGTTGCTTTCTACAGCCACAGTTAGCTTTACAGCCCTTCTTACATCCACATCCTGACTTCAACATTTTCACCTGGTCATTAACCCGCTTGATGTTTTCTGGTGTATCCCAGATAACTTCAAGCTGGTTATCCACCATACTCCAACCATGTTCGAACATGTCCGGCAAAATTATAATATTGTTGTTGCACTGGTTCCAAACATTAATTGTGTAGCATGTTCGGAACCAGTGGAACTTCAATGCCTCTGGACTTGGCATCCAATGCTCCTCAGATGCAACACGGTGAAAATGGCCAGTCCTAATTGCTGACAGAAATGCTATATGAGCATTAAGTAAAGAAGAACTATTGAATGATGAAAATAAATCACTTGGTGATTCTACACTAAATGCACTTGCATGTGCTCTGAAATATATGCAACCAATTAAACGATAAAAGGCCAACAAGCCCTTATCAATATTGGCATGATCTGTGTCATTGAGAAATCCCTGTGACCTGTCTCCTGTTATAAAAGAGCAATCTCTCCTAAATACATTCAGAAATTGTCTCTTAGGGTGAGATGCGAAACCTGAAACAAAATCACATCCACTGCAAACAAAGAGAACCTGCAAAAAGCAAGGCAAAAGATGCAGAAGCTCACTACCAATCCTTCGAAGTGAAAGGTCGTTCTCAAACCCTACAACCAATTGGTTGAGATTGCAAAATAAATCATCAGCCACCTTTGACCTCAAATGCACAAAAATCTGCTTGTCATGAAGCGTGTTCACCAAAGGCATGCCAACATGCATAACATCTCTGTCAATGCTGTAAACCACAGCAGACTGACAAGATGACTTGCTTACATGTAGCCATACCCTGGTGTCTCCTTCCTCATGGTTGGAAAAATACACAGGGTTCTCGTGAATTTGGCCATTGCTCACCTCATATGCTTTATCAGTGGACTCACCATCAAAGCCGCCAGAAATCACAAAAACCTTTGATACATCAACAAAGCTCTGTGCAAGGGTAAGGAAGCGAGAACACACAAGATTCACAAGTTTTCTTTTTTGGGGCCGATTAGCAAGAAATGCTCCCCAGTTAGACTTGCATGGGAGAAGTGATTCAAGCGCAATATTCATGATATTTGTATCATGATCTTGAGATTCAGCTGCTAAAATGTTACTATCTCTCATTGACCTTTCTACATCTTTGGGACTAATACCATGTCTGTTGGGATGATCAAAGATCATATGCACTTCGGCAGCACAATGTTTGATAAGTGGGAGCAATACCCATCTGCTAAACAGTCGGTCTATATAGTCTTTAAAAGTTTTCTGGGGACTCACTGGGGTTGATGATATCAACACCATCCCATCAATAAAGTACCCCAGCCTGTTTGTGACTGATGGAAATGTGGAAGAAAATGCATCTGGGTATTGCTGCTCATACAGTTGGCTGATTACTGATTTGGGTGGCTTATGAGGCTTGCCATCTGCTTTACAAAGAGCTCTAGGTAAGGCTACAAATTGTTGAAGCTCAGCAACTGGAGTATTGGAATGCCTGGACATAGCAAGTTGCTTTCTCAGGCACTGAATTTGCAGTTTCTGATCAGAAATTTCTTTCTTCTGTCTATGAACAGTTGTCTTTTTCTTTCCCAAAAACTGCAAATTCAGACGGCTTCTACTTGGCATCTTCACACCATGATTACATAAAATTGCACATTTAATGTAATCGAAAAATGATGCCTTGCCCTTGTCGTAATACTGTAAAAGGTTAATTGATACTGTATTACTAGCCTCTAGTTCTGAAAACAGATGGCGCACAACTGTAGGTGAATTAGCTGTATCACTGAACAGAACAGAGTCTTGGATTGGAGTGATATATGCCCTGACATTTAACTCGTGTATCTTGGCATACACAGCAGGATTTTTGTTGTATGTTTTCTTTCCAACTTCCTTCTGTAAATTGTCAAGAACGAGAGCTCTGTGAGGAAGGTAATGACACAATCGTGAAATTACCTCGTCACTGTCGGAAGGTTTGCTATTCTTGACCTTCCGATTAATGTCCATTTCATGACATTCATCAAACGCTACACACCGCCATCCTTCTTCAGAATACGATACTGCAAAACCACCACGTAAAAATTCTTCTTGTAGTTCTGCAGGAAATTGAAATAAATCTGCCAATGAATAAGGTATCAATTTCAGATACAACTGTCTATCGAGAGCATGGAATATTGGACCTATTGATTTCATACTTACCTGCCTTAATACAAAATTACGACTACGTATTGAAAGATACAAAGAAATATAATAAATCATGTCTCGATGACAAAATCCATTCCAGAACTTGAATGTAGCACTCTTGCTGCTTGTCTCTTTGCAAAATGCTTCAAACCTACATTGAAGTTCAGAACAAGTGTCTGAAATATCATTGGCTTTCATTAAGTCCAGATACTCCTGCCCTGATGTTGGCATTTTGTTGAAAAGAGCTGGAGTAGAAAGGGAAAGTTTACTTACCTTGAAAAATTCTGCAATCTGACAGCGGTAGAAAGCCTCCCATGACTGAGTCAAAAACTCATGACACTTCTGGTAAGATGTAGCATTTGATACAGCCCTACCAGTAGCACCATGATGAAACATATCCAGCAATTTCTTCAAACCACTCTCGAGATAAACTTTCAAGAGCGGGGCCTGCATGTTTTTCAAGGTATGCCACTCTCCAATGTATGGCAACATCCATGCCAGCTCTTCAATGTACTCTCTTTTGAGGTTGATAAGATGGTCATAAGTTTTGCCATCACCAACAACAACAAGATAATCAACAACGATACCTACCTTATGCTTTGCATGCAAAATAGACAGGACTTCTAACAATGTTTCCTTGCTATCAGCAGGTTTTGCTAGTAATGTAGTATAATGAATCCTAGAGGTCTCTACTACAACTGGACTGAGACATTTAAGTGTATCTCTCAAGTCAGGTAAAAAAACATCACTGTGTTCAGACCTAGCCAATTCCTTAAACAACATATACTTGAAAATAGAAAATTGAAACCTACGGAGACATTCCTTTTCAAGCTCTGACAAGTGGAAATCACCAATGCATGCTGTAAACCTGCGTCCAGAAAATGAAAGTGTATCTGTACGACCCATGGGAGGAACATCATGGTACTGCTGTAATACCGATACTGGTATTGAGCGATCTGTTCGTGAAATATTACACGAAGAAGGTCTTACTTCCAAAGCAGTTGCTCTTGGCTCAATAGCCTGTACAGAGGTACCATGAAATCCTCTACCTTTATCTGATGATGAGACTGTAGAGAAATTGGAATTCCAGTCAATGTTATCAACAGAGGCAACACAAAAAGAAGAGGTGAGAACACTTTCTTTCTCTTTCATCAGTAGCTTTGAACATTGTACTTGGTAACGGAGTAATGTATCTTTAGACACAACTGCACCAAATTTTGACAAAATAGATATACACTCAGAAGAAGACTGTGTGTATTTGTCAACAACATCAGCAAGCAAAATGTGCAAAGGAAAAGAGCATTCTCGATTGATACAAAACAGCATACAAGCTGAGATAAAATAACGTCTCAGAACTTTATTCAAATTCTGAGATGGTGTCTTGTACAAAGGTATAGAAAAATGAGTCTGCCAATCAAATTTGCCTTTCCCCTGTTTTAGCATTTGATCCATTGTGGACTTTTCATTTTTGCCTAAAGTCAATAGCAAAATAAAATTCCAAAAATGTGGTGGTAAGTTATGAACATGGGCCATGACAGAAAAGTCAGTTAATGAGGAAGGGCTCTTATTGTGCTTCATGAGATCAACTGAATGATTTTGAAGTTCAGAATTCAGGTATTCTGCAACTTCTCGTAATTTCAATTTGATCGAACTGCTCTTCAAAGGTTGTTCATAAGAACTTACAGATGATGAATCACACACACTTTTATCATTTTCAAACATATGCAGATGCAGCATCTCTAATACATCTGAACCACATCTACGGATAAGTGTACCGACACGAGGTTGATTCTTCACTGAAGAAAACAAAACAACACCCCCTACTGAATTTATTATTTTTTGTCTAAAGGATTCTGGATCCGGAGATGGAAAATCTGCCCCCATGGTTGTAGAATAAAGCTGTGTAAGTGTCTGCAATAGAACAGGTTTGTTGGAAAGAAGTTGTTCTTCTAGATGAAGCATTGTTTTTGCAAATGCTAACTCTTCTGCTGCACATGTTTCAGTAGTTAAATGGAACCGAGAAAACCGTTCTTGCAATGTAACTTTGTCAGAATTGACAACATTATGGTAATCATCAGAGCCAGAAAATACACTAACAGTCACTCGACAAGGGTTACAAATGAAATCTCTTGGGTCTACATCTTTATATTTAAGTTTACGAAATTTACGATACCAAATGATATCAGCTGATTGTTGGGACACTCTTCGGAAATTAGTCATAGGATTCTTTGATGTGGACTCCTTATCACAGGCACAACACACTTGCTTGGTTTGCAAATGGAACAATCTCATGAAATGAACATGACACAAAGAAACTTCATTGCAACAGACAGTATTGGCAGGAAGATTCAGCAGGGCTTCAAGTTCTGCCTTTGAATAATCAACATGATGAAATTGGGAAGATTCTGTACAGCGACAGACACAACAATGAATTTCACACCCATGTAAATCTGTTTCGACCGGCCGCTTCCTTGAATACTTTAACTTGCAAGACTTACATATGCAATCACTGTCACTAATGTTTTTAGATCTCAAATTATCAACAAGCTGGTCATTTTGAGGACTAATGGCAGACAAAATATGCCAGTAAGATTGGTCATTTGTCTTCTTGCACATAGCACATGGTCCACCTGGAGTAGCAGGATGCAGCTTGCTGCAAGCACTTTGACGACCTGGTTTCATTTTAAATCATTTGTGACCAAAATAATGTAAATATAATGTTAACATGTATAAATGAATTACAAAACAAAAATATTCAAATAAACTTAGCCAGGGTTAGTACACTTTTTCACTTACAAAATTCAAGGACTTTTCCAAGAAGAATTCAAGGACTGTTCTTCTTTGTCAGCGGCGGACGGCGAAATATGTGTCAACAAATAAAATAAATTTGTTTTTGCTCATTTTTGGATACAAATAATTGCATGGTAAATTATTTTGTCATATTAATTTTTAAAATTTCTGACATTTAAAAATTCAAGGACTTTCAAGGCCTTTTTTTGATAAAGTCAGTTTTCCAAGGACTTTCAAGGCCTGGAAATTGCAAAATAAAATTCAAGTTCTTCCAAGGATCCGTACTAACCCTGTAATAGCATTTGGCATTGAAATATTAAAAATAACTTACCACATATGGCATCATTTATTGCTTTTTTACATAACTGGGGAAAAAGAAAAAAAGTACAGTTAATTCACCTAGACAATTTAGAAATAGCAAATAGAATTGCCCCTCTGTAATTTCTGTACATTTTACAAAAACCCTCCCGTGATGGGTGAATGTTGTCTGTTTTACAAATGTATTTACTGATGTTTTCTGTGAAACCACGGTGCTTTGAGTAAAATATTGAGGACAACGAAGACAGCTCATTCTTTAAAAACGTATTACATAAGTCAACTTTATTGTTGTAACCATCATACGGCTCTTTGATTCTGTGTGTTATCTGAAATACAATAACAATAGAGACATTATGGTGTGAAATTAAATGTTGACAAAATGATATGATTTCCTCACCAACAGAAACGTGACTTGAATCAGGAGGACAAAGATCGTTGGACCCAATTTCTAACAAAACAATAGAGGGTCTAAAGGAATAAATGACATGTTGGTCGCAACGGAATAATTTTTCCACATTACGACCCCCGGTGCCATAAACGGATATTTCAGTATCACTGATATCTAAATTAGTATAGTAATTAGGAGGGGGGTTAGCCAGGAAATCATCACGAAATCGGCGAACAAAAGAGTGACCTAGAATTAAAACATTATAAGACATTTCTACTGAAAGAAAAAAATGAATGTACATATACACATAACACCTATATTTCAGCAATTGATTTTCCAATCCTGGCTTGAAACGAAACGTTTATCTAGCTAGACCTGTTCAATTTTGTTTTCCATATTTAGTTCTATAATATTTTACCTCGTCCTCCAAATCAGTAATCTCTTGCCCAGTGAGGTCCGTCTGTGTTTGCTTCAGAAAGAACAATAACATAAACAAAAGCTAGAATCAGTTTTGATATATGATGCATCATATATCTAAAAATACTTCTATTCAGGATTTATGATCAGAAGCTCTTACCCTTAAAATATCATTAAAACCAAGCATTGATTGATAGCTCATAATTTATGGACAATAATATTCAACACATATCATGCATGATTAGGGTGAAAAAACAGCTTACCACTTTCGTTATTTTTATTTTTTCAATCCATTTTCTTTATTATTTAATTAAGAGATGCTCGAAAACAAATATGTTTGATAGTTTAAGAACTTGCTGATTTTGCCAATAACATTCTGAAATATCAGAAATTATGTTCCCTATATCACAATACATTCTTACAAGTGCTAGCTGGAAGTAAAATTTTAATTTTTTATAAAATATTAACAATAATGATAAAGTACTCACTGTTTCAGTATATGACTTTGTTCTTCGGACAAACAATCCTAATGAATCCTGGGTAAAGTCCTCTTCTGAAAATTCATCTGTTCCTGGCGATGATATGAAAATTTGTGAACTGGCCGGTGATTGTTTTGAAGTTGTGGGTCCTGTGTTAAAATCATGTTTGAAAAAAAAAGGCCATATTAGAAAGGTTATTTGAGGTGGATATTGTAAAAGGATACCTGAGCTTCAACATACATTGAAGACAATTCGATCCTACACGTCTCTATTGTGGTCCATGAAAGACGCAAATTCTGTGTTCAAAAAGGCAAAGTTATCATAACACATTAAACACAGGACAAATAATTAAGTTAACGACAATATCTGAACATCTCTACCTTTAGGCAAATGACAGATAGGCTGTGAAAGGGGTGATGAGGGGGCCGCAGCTGCAGTTTTTGGTGCCTGTGACCTCTTTTTTTTCTTCGGTGTGCACCAGTGTTGTGCATTCTGATCTGATGACCACTCCGATTCAGACGGGGATTCGGAGCTTGGCCTTAATTTCGGCAGTTGAGTTCCTTCGGAAGCACTCATATTAATAACCCTAAAAAAAAAAAGAAGAGAGAGAAAAAAAATAACAAAGGAGGACACAAAGTTGTTCAGTTGACAAAATGTTCCCCACACACACAACCACACCACCAGCAGCGTAGTGAGGTTGTCTGGCGCCCGGGGCAAGAATTGAAACTTTAAAAGGTACGCCACCCCCCCCCCTGAAAAAACAATTCCAACAGCTTTGAAAAACTCCTCTTTTTTGGCTAAAATGGGTAATTTCTGCTAAAATTTGCCTAAATTTTTTCCAGCGAAGCATACAATTTTTGTGGGTTTTTTGCAGTTTAATATGTTTACTAATTTAAGCAAAAAAGTACCAAAGTCTTAAGTGCGCGCGTGGGGGTAAGTTGGTTGGGTGTGTGGGGAACGTTTTGTCTTGTTATGTGTATTTGTGTCCTCCTTTGTTAATTTCCTTTTTTTTTCTCTTCTTTTTTTATTTTTTGGGTTATTATGAGTGATTCCGAAGAAACTCAACTGGCAAAATTAAGCCCAAAAATTTGCTAATTTCAGCAGTATGTCCCCTGTTGTTGGTCCAATTATTTTTCACGCCCGGGGCAAGTTGCCCCTCTTTGCCCCCCCCCCCAGCTACGCCGCTGTACACCACACGATCCATCATCACAGCATACACTCAGGCTAATCAAGAAAGTACACTAAAAAAATGTTTAATTAAACCGATAACACATCATGATATCATCACGATATTCATAGTATAATTTTAGACATAGTCATACTCTACCGTCACTGCACTGGAGACAATTCGCTCGTGCCTGCACGATTGGAAGTACGATGATTCATAGTTAAGATTAGTCATACTCATAAGTCTCATACACATAATATTGATAGACTTTGTCTTTGACAATGACCATGTCCATGATGACATTCATAAGTTACATAACAATATTTGGTTATGAGCTTGACCCTGCAGACTAACACTGCAGTGCTGGCATGTTTCAGTGCTGGGAGCCTGGGCCTTGCCTTGACTCTTGAGCTTTAACTTTACAAGGCTTGGCGGCTGACCATGTGCACTGCTGACATATGCAGCTGACACATGTCATGACATGAGTCTGACCATGCTGACAGACAATGTCAATGACAGATATGACAAGACAATTATTTATTATTCACATTTTATCCAACATGGACTTGCTGGACTCGTCGAACCAGTACAGTCATACAGTACGTCCCGTCAATGTAATTAGGCTACTTTTACGACCCTGTAAAGCCCCGGTGCAGTGTAAAAGCATGTAAAGTCTTCGAGTCATACGAATTCGGCAGCAAATACACTTTCTCCCGCGGTTTGAATGACACACTTTAGGCCGTAATTTACAGCATTTACAGATATATACCATCTCTGATTTTGATATATTATATGCACAAAACTGTGATTTTCTCAAAAATAAAGAGTACATGTCTTAAAAATGGGTGAATAAAAAATGTACCATTTAATAAAAACAATAACAGCAGATCAAGCACTCACCGGAATGTTTACGAAGCCGTCTGTTTTTTTCAAGATTTCTCAGCATGTGTTGGGTGAAAACGAATATATATTGGGCGAAAAGGTAAAACTTATTGGTCTAATCAATATTCTAAGTCTGTTTTATGATTGGTGACCTAATACACTGATAATTAATCAATGAAAAGTGTTCCTAAATTTGCCGCGAAATTGCCTCATACCCAGCGCCCAAAGTGCGCAGTTCAAAAAAGTGCGAAGTTCATCGGTAAAAACGTAGCTTCTAACGGAAAATCGGGCCAGTTGCGGTCCTACTGTTTCTATGGCCTAAAACATTAACATATGATTTACCCGCCCATCTTATTTGCATATTTGCATAATTAATGAGCATTATACAAAAAGATGATAGATGACAGGCAATACAAGAAATCTTATCTTTTATTCTCTAAATGTAAATCATGTGAAATTAGAGTAGTTTACCAACAAGAAATAGAAAGCCCCTCCTCCTTTTTCTTTGTTGGCCTTAAATTGCCTCTTGCATTTTCTATATCTACAGTTGCTTACCCAATTTTAAAGATTCTAAAACCAAATTTAAAAGCACCACAAAAGTGTTTTTAAAGAGATTTTTCTTTTCATTTTCTGTGATTAAAATTTTCACTTGTAGGGAGGGAACTTTACTTACAGGCTGTCTATATGAGCTTCTAAAAGCTAATATAAAAACCTGATAATAAGTGAATGTTGTCTTGTAACTGAATTAAAGGGACTAACCTAGATTCCACTGAGAATTAAATAACTTATGGAAATGCTCTAAATAAAGTTTAAAAATGTAGTAATATCGAAAAAAGTACAAAAAAAATTTACACAGAAATTGCTCAAATTGAGAGATAACTAATTTGCAATATATCATTCTTTGATGGTGGTGTGACCATGGGCGTCATTTCATTTTGAAATGTGGGGGGGGGTCCAGGGGGCAAATAAATCGTTTGTATTCAAAACAGTGGGGGGGACACCTGATATTATGTCCCCCACCCTTCAAAATGTGGGGGGGGGGACGTGTCCCCCTGTCCCCCCCTGAAATGACGCCCATGGGTGTGACTATCTTGTGTTTTCTGAATCCTAAGTTTGTACCTCATGTTTGAATTTACCAGATAAAAAATCAAACAAAGCTCTTAGAGATAATTTAATACATATTAAAAGAGAAACAATTTCATCAAAAATAATTTGTTTACCCATCACATGTGTTGAAACAAAATCGTTTTAAATTTTGAAACTAGAAAAACTGCTTTCACATCTTTTTTTTTTTTTTATGCTGGCAAAAAAAATTAAAGCAGGTAAAGAATTGCAATTTTCTGCAATATTCCTCAAAATTGTGGAAAACTACTTGTAGGTTATATTTAACTTAACATGTTCTACAGCTTCATGTAAAAAAATATGTTGTAAAAAATTAGTGGAGAGGATACGATGGGGTGAGCCAAGGGGTGGCCACGGTGGGGTGAAATCCCTTGCTTTCAAAAGTGTTGCGCAGCCCAGTCTTCTTATATTAGTGTGGAGGAAGGCTAACAGGGGGCTAACAGCAATGTTACAGTTGTTAAGTCTAGCACAATTGCTTTTTAAAATAGAAAGAGGGGTGGTAGGTCCCTTCACCTTTTTACCTATAAACCAATAGCTCAGTCTGATTATTTTGACTTTTTTCGTACTTGTTGAGATGTTGGTACCATTTTTTTTTTTCATTAAACATGTAAAATTTTACAACTTCCAAATTATTTTATCCAACTTTTTTCCTTGGAGCTTTTAGCAGGCATGATTATCTTTAGGTTTTTGCCTGAATTCAGGCAAAAATGCTTGGATCTTCACTGTACAAAAGTATTGGGAAATTCACATTTTCAGGCAAATTCAGGCAAAATTACAAAAAGCCATAACCATCCCTGTATTAGACCCTGGTTTGCTCTTGTCGTGTGCGGTTTTAGCAAATAACAAAGCTGTGGTCATACAGGCCTGGTTTAGACCCCATCAAAGTATCTAAGAATATTCTACACTGTTATTCTGTAAACAATCATTTATTAGGCTATACCAGTAAGAAGAATACAATGCATTTGAATGTCTTCCATGTGATGTTATGTATGTTCAATTCGCTTATTTTTGTTTTAGGCCAGAATGTTGTTCCGCATAACATATATTAAAGATGTTTTTCCACAAATTATATATTCAGTTTGCTGTTTTGATAACAGGGTGTTGTAAGGTTTCTCTTTGTTGCCATTTTCAGATACAAGATGCTAATTCATGTGAGGACCCACACAAACGAGAAGCCACATACATGTCCGAAATGCAACAAAAGTTTCTCAAGGCTAGAGAACCTGAAAATTCACAACAGGTCTCATACAGGTAAGCTTAAAGGCAATGCATGATCCACAGCCCCCCCCCCCCAAAAAAAAAAGCTACATATATGTCCAGAATGTAACAAGAGTTCTTGAAGTTCAGAGGATTTGAAAATTCATAACTGGGCACTATATTTCATAAAAGTTGAAATCAACCTAAGTCTAAGATTTAGGATTCATCCTATCTTTTTATTTGAAAGAAAATCAGAAAAAATCTTTATTTCAAATTCCTTTTATGAA
>JXSR01S010357.1:20328-44065 GCA_000969725.1 Ophiothrix spiculata
AGGAGAAGAGGAGGAAAACGAGACAGAAGAAAACAAACGAGGATATTAAGAAGGCGGACATGGAAGAGAGATACCTGCAGAAAACAAGTTATCTTAACATGAATAGGAAATATTTGTTAAACGTACCTCCATTCTGTTTTGTACCCGCCGTACTCGCTGGATAAACCTCATGTATACATAGAAAATAAATAACCACAATCAAAAACCAAGCTCCGTTGTCGATGTTCATGTTGTCAGTCTTGCTTTTAAACCACGTCAAACCCGATCACTATCTGTAATGAGAAAGAAAATTGTTTGCATTGGTCATCTCTTGCTGTCTCTTAAAGAATAATGATTAGATCTGGAACCACTTAACACAAAGCGTCACTCATAAGTTAAAGCACTTTATATCATATGTATCACTTAGTCATTAATGAAAACCGACAAGTAAATGAACTGGCAAGTTATGCACTGAAATCAAGTTGGGGGATTATGCGTTAGTGACCGCCTACCACAAACGAACTAAACATCCAATTTTTGCATCGTTGACTTTCAAATGCAATAACTGGAACTATAAAACACAAAATATGTTAATATTTATTTGATAATCATAGAAACACTATAAACAAGTCAAATCCTTTGCATACAGGACAGATAAAAATAGTAAGTTAAGCTTATGACTCCATGTTGCAATACCTTGCTTCCTCGCGTGAGGTGGAAATCATTTTCTGCATACTGTTTCCCGATATTATATAAGTTTACCAACCGTGTTGATAATATTTCCTATCTTTGTTATTAAATCAAAACAAGTTTGTACGAGACATAAATACTATATGTTCAGTCCTTTGTAAAATGTATATTGCAAAGTACAAACAATGACAAAAAGACTACTGGCATGCTGGTATCCAAAACCATGTCGACAAAGCCTTCAAAAATCTTTCAAATATATTTCAATTTTTAAATCATAATATACACGTGCGTGTATTCAACGTTTTTGCTTGGAGTTTAAATTCTAATCATTTCAACAATAAAAAGTAGAAACGCTCCTATTTTGCATATATCTATCCCCACCGCATTTAAATTCAAATATTATTTAAAGCATGTTCAGACAAACTTTCCAAAATGCTCAAGCAATTAAATGTCTTACGTAGTTATGAATAAAGCTTATAGGTTTTGTTAATTTCATCGGTATTTCCCATACTGTTTCAAATCACGTGCAATGTTTTAACCCTATTTACATTTAACTTAAATTATAAATAGCTGATCCGAAGTGACTTCTAGCTCAAATGTTTAAAATTGGCCATTATATCAAAGTCTACGAAACCATCGGAACATTTATATCACGTTTTGTTTTCTGTCATGCATGATAAAAGCAACAAAGTACCAGTTTGAACCCACAAAGCATTAATGTCATTTTACTTTTTATTTCAATGCAAACCAATCATAAAGAAGTCCATACCTATTCCACTAAATCGAAGTTATTCTTATCTGTCTGCCTTATTGTCAAGTTTGATCTTTCTTTGACGTTTTCTACAATGTACCACTATCTATAACATTGACAAGATTCGAAACTCGAACATACATTTTTGACCTACCTACTAAAGTGATAAAGTTGAATTATATATACCGTAAAAAGAATGTAGACACTTTATGCGACAGAATCTGAGGCTTCATCATCAAAACAATCTATCTGTCAAATATACCATTATTAATTCTACATGTAGCTGATAGCCATGACAGAATAACATCAAAGACTTTCCGCCTTACCTTTAAAGTCTTACGTTCAATATACACTGAACGTGACAAGGAACATATGTTTAAGGTCTACCAGAAGCCTAATCAGATCACGTTTAATGTATGTTGAAAGTGTATGTCACATTGATGCAAAGTCAAATCAATAATTTCCTATTTCCCCATTTTACCCCATGATATGTTATCGAAATTCTGATCTAGAGCTACACTCAATTTGTAACAAAACACCCATACTGTACAATCATGATTACGAAAATAAACTTGAACTTGAAATATTTTCACTGAACAAGCTATTGTGGTTATAAGAATAATAGATGACTTCCATGTATAACACATCTCAGTTATATATTTCATAATAGACATTAGCTGCTTTCTCTTTTAAAATACAAGGATCTAAAAAGACATATTCAGCAACATAAGGAATGCTTAAAGACTTTCTGCCAAATTTGTAACACACCCACTGCGTGTTACATGCAATCACGTAAAAATATGTATATACTTCAAACATTTGCGGAGAAATTCAGACTAACTTGGCAGTTTATTTAGACAAGCCATGTAATCACGTAGCATTTATATCAGCAGATCGGGCGGAATTACCAGTCTATTCAACTCTATCGAATTCATTTTGTCCTATTGGGAGTCCTGCTGGAGTCACACCACAATTGCAATGCAATTTCGACCATTATTAAGAAAAAATGTGTATAAAATGGAATATACCTGCATTTTAAAAATGACGATGTTGAAACGCAATAAAAAAGAATTATGTCTTCTTATTATAATATTTATGATTCTGAAACCAATATTACATGTGGGATTAATGATTGCAGCTGCATTCGGGTGAAAATATCATATCACTTTAATGATTAAAAAGTGGCATCGCATTTGAGAGATCATATATGTCTAATCTACACATTTCACAGAACATTTTAGCATGGATTTTTAAATCTATGATTTTATTTGGTCTATCAATCAAAATGGTTATGTAAAATTGTAAATAAAAAGCATATATGAATATTTATATTTACATTTTGTATAGCGTCATACAAACTTTTAAAAAAAAAATAGATGTCTCCAAGTGATGCTCGGTCGACACGATTACAGTTTTAGTGTTTTAATATGATTCTAACTTTTCCTTCATTTTGGACAGAACATGATTAATTAAACGTGCAATGGACAATGTGAATCTGACCATCGCTTACAGAAAAGGAAATTCAGATTATTTTTGCATCAAATTAAAGACGATATTTTCGTTTGTAGTTCTATGCTGTTAGTTTCTTAAATCAAAGATATTAATTAAATATTCTAGTAAAACACACCCTCATTGACATGATAGATGCTCATTACATGTTTATGACGATGTTGTCTAAGGAAGAAGGTGGTTCCTGACTAAATAAATTGTAATAAAACAATGACATTATTCTAAAGCAGCAATGCAACTCACAGGTCTTAATAATCTTTTGATTTAACTCTTTGTAGAAATTATTCCTTTTTGTCCCATTCATGTTGAATAATATTTGGGTGACGCATTTACATATCTATGACTGAAGTCTGGAAGACACATGGATTTGATAATGATCACTTAATATTAGACAATACTGTTGGGTATGATTTGCTATGTAAAAGTATTTTTAAAGTACACTAGTGCCAACTTAAATGAGACAAATATGAGTGATAATGAGGACCATAGTGACAACTGCTTTCATCGCGTTAGGTGATAAGCAACATTTCATTACCAAGTCACATACTGGCGGCTAAAAAGTCAAAATTCATGATCCAATCAAGATTTACTTTTACTAAAGTGCATTGATCCTTAACACGTGAAATATTTATGTTTGCACTTTCATCCTCTGTAATGTTGCATTTATTTCTTCTGGGAACCATAACAATTATTATTTCAACACACACGAATTAGGAAATTGGTATGTAATAAAAGGCGTACTTTCCTTTAATACTTCCCAAGGGTTAGTTCAATCAGCAAATAAATAAATTCTAAATTTCAACTTTCTTTTGACTTTATGTATTATTATCATTACTTTTAATCTGTATTCTAAAAAAATTGTTTATAGCTTGTTATGATCTAAGCAAATTTGATATCACAAAGTAAGAGTTTTATTTATCAGAAATGATTGATCTCCATCATATTAAATCAAATGAATTAAGATTTAAACTGCATCTAAGATGAAAGAAATCCGAACGAACCCCGCCACAAGAAGATTGAGTAGAACAGCGATAGAAAAACAGCAATTTTTTGTACTTCCTTAGATTTCTACCGATTTCCAAAACCATGAATCACAGATATAAGTATTTGTAAAACCAATTTGCTATAATAAGTAATTAATTTGGTACAAATAAGCAAAGATTTGGGAAGAAAAACAACACTAACATGGTACCTCCCAACGAGGTTAACTGATGAATACCAAATGTTGCCCATCCCTTATGCATTGAACAATATAACTCTCAATTTGGTCATATCTGTTCAAAAGTTTTGTTTTAAATTCTGAAAAATAAACTATGACACTTGTGGATCAAAAAGAAAAGCCTCTTATGATATCATTTCGACCACCCTAATTGACTCGTTAAGCCTAAAACAAAAACCATACGTTGTTAAACACCGTGTATACAATTTCCTATAATTTGGGAGGAAATTGGAAAATGAAGCAAAAACTAATTTAATTTACATCCGATTGTTACAATTGAATAGTGCTACAATCCCGGAGGATTTCATGGTCTTGACAAAGTTCAATGCTCTTTTAGTGAAAACTTGATTTTTATTCAATTTTATCCCGTTTATATTAGTACAATTGTCATGGTTACTTTGTACTTTTGTTACGCTGGTTGACAAAGGAGGTCAGTGTCCTGAATGGTCACCGTGAGAATGAGTAAGATGCCGAGCTATGAAAAGCAAAATCCATGATTTGGGTTTAGCATCTGCGTTTATAATCAGACTTTTGGTTTTATCAGAGATTGCGTCGTGTGTTTTAAGTGGTTTTTTAATCAATGTCCGTCACCTAAAATTACCCGAGAATATCTTTGGCATATTTAACAGTTTATGTTAAGACATTTGTATCATTTTTTTAAAATTTCGAGATTTCTTATTGAAGTTATAAGCATGGAAAGGTTTTTTAGTTGAGCAAGTAACTATAATAGTATAGAACGGGAAGTAATTAAATTTGAGGAATCAAACTTCTTAAATGTAGTCAGGTGTTTAAAACATTCACTAAGTTTATATATTGCACAATATTTAAGCAGTGTAACCCATGAGTTGATTCAACAGTGGAGTCCTAGCATACATAAAAAGAAATAACATGTTTACAGAAACATTATTTACATAATTATAAAAGGTAATATAAAGATACAGATTTGAACTCAAATTCAGATTCATTTATTTCAATATCAAAGACAGTTATATATCATAAACATGTTACATATTAAGATTGGAAGTTATGTAACATGCATAGAGTACATGCAAGTGCATGGGCATTGTAAATTCTAAAACTAATGGGAATCAGATGATAAACAACGAAGAAATGATATATCATGAAAATAAAGTTTTGTTGAAGTGACATAAAGGTAATTATAAATGCCATAGGTATACTCCAGTTGACATTGCATAACGTGAGTTATGAGTTGTAACATGTGCTATATATCAAACATACATTATACTATAATTTTAATTAAACAGCTTTATATTATAATATACAATTTCATTTTTTTTTTACAATTTTGTTTAAAAGACATAAAAGTATTTGCACTTCAAATGCTGCTTGAGATGACATTCCATATCGCACAACGTCAAAAAAGTATTTTCGATCAAGTATATTGCACATCCAAAATCAATACTTGTGACTAAAATGTTTCCCTGCTATTGTGTTTCAAATATGAAAAGAGGATTCTTTTGCAATATTTGTATCTAAACTATTCAACTAGTTATTGTTTTTATAAATCAGGATCATTGAAGAATCTAAAAATAGAACAAAAGCTATTCTATATTCATACGGCTTTTTGTTCATAACATAAAAGAGGGTTTTGAGTGATTTTGAAAATGTAAAATAAGATAAATTTTCATCAATAATTTGATAGTGCTAATGTTATGATATTTCATGTTAAAATGTGCAAAATAACTTACATGCTTACACATCAGTGGATAATTTTAACGGTCATATGGGAAATTTACACCCCATACTTTTCCATATCGACCAGACCAGACCCAACATCCATTTTCAACGTTTGTTGTTGAAGTTGACCCCTTAAAAGCAGACAAATGATTGGTGTTGTTGAAGGGACTTTGATTGAACAATCCAATTGGATTAAACAACTTGCAGTTAAATAGTTTAGGCAAAATTTAGGAATAACTTGTAATAGCTGAGGTAAAGGTCTATGGTTCATATGACCCTTGTATTATTAGGTGTTGGAATTTTATTAACCCCAATGTAGAGATATTTCCAAACTCATGTTTCTTTTGATAAAGAGTTTACATGCAACCCCAGACATGTTAAGAGTAATAAAGAGTAATATTAAATATATATTACCTGGTCTGTGTATACGTATCATACTAGTTCAAATACTAAAACTACGGTATTTACATTTGAAAATGCAAATTTGGTTATAATTAATTTCGTTATACGTGCAGCTGTACTAACATAACAAGCGAAATTATGATGTAGCAATAAAATAAGTGGTTTTTTTTTCTGAAGATAAAACTGTTTTAATAGACATCTGATTGTAGTTGACCAGCCAAATGAACATTTATCATTTTAATATCAACCAATAGGACTGGCTGATATAGAAGTCAGTAGAGCTCAGAAGGTTAAAGAAACAACCATTAATTTCCTGGATTAAAGAAACAAGATAAATTTGCCGATTTCAACACATTCCCTGCGAAACTTTTAATTCAATGTTTCCAAGAATTTACTGAATTTTTTGAAATATGGATACAACAAATTTTCGTCCAGTCATTAATAGTTCGAGGCTACTTTTCACCTATTGTGCTTATAACCCACACCCTTCCTATTACTGACAGCAGTTGTCAGCGCAAAATCAAGCGTCAAACTTATACTGGGCCTATGTCATGACTACCAACTGACGATAGGCCTGTAATCAGTTTTAATTTAATATAATCTGACAGGTAGACTGTTAACTCCCATGTCAGACTTACCTGCCAGATCGTTAACGATTGCAATTCATTTTAAACAATATTTTCTTTAAATATTTGAATTTATGTTAATAGTGTTTTTATCATGAAAGAACTTGGGGCTATTGTAATTCTACGAGAACCGTTTTAACCCTCTGACTTAATATTTGGGGTTGAATTGCTGTTTTGATGGTGTTTTTATATAGGATTACATTTTATAGTAACAGTCCGTAAAAACCAAGCAACAAGCATAAAAATACCGTCAGTAATTTGCATTGGATTCAATAATGCTTTGCAAAAAGAATAAACAAATATACCAATAAGAAAAAAAAAACCGTAAAGATAACCCCATTCTTATACATGTATTTTGAGTAATAAAATTTACCTTTGGGTTTTATTCATGCATTTTATAGTAATATCTAAAATAAAGCAAACATTAATAATTTTCAAAATGGTCAGCCGAAAAAGGTAAGCAGTTAACAGGCTCGACTGAAATCAGAAACACAACGTTAATTAGCTCCCATTTACTAGTATTTATGTGATGGCTCATCCCGAAAGGGGAGACTTTGCAGATGATATCATTTTTGATTTTATCATTGTATCTGTTACAGCATTTTCTAAGCTTTAAAATGACACCTTACTTGTTAAAATTGATCTAGGCGATCAAATTTTACAACAAAAAAATCTGCTGGAAATTCTCATTATTTTCTTTATTTTTTGCTGCCTATTTTTAACAGTTTCTCGAAAAGTATCACATATAATATAGGCCTATCGCATTCGCCTTTATTATTGTTTTTTGGCTGGAAATTTTCCAGTGTTTTCACAGCTAGCAAAACGTATCTTAATCAAGGAAAGACAATGGCAACAGCAGTAGTGTCAACAAAATTCCAAGGAAAAGGGAAATAACCACTGTGGGTTTCAACTCTATTTCAAAGGTAATTGTGAACAATTTGAAATTTTGTGTGGTCTTTTGGTCATGGAGGAAAAGTTGAATTACATTTTCTAAATGGCGCATTTAATTGGCAAGGTGGGTCGGTAATCAAATTAATGTCCCAATCTTTGTTTTAGTTGTACTGTTTATTGTTCCAAGGAAATATATGAAAAATGTGTCTCTAAAGAACCTAAAAAAAAAAAAAAAACCGATACTAATGATCGGAGTCGTGATCAAGTGGAAAAGGGTTTAATGATGCTGGAGGAAGTTTGTTCTTCATTCTGGACCATGAAGTGCTCAAATCAAAAGAATGTTGTAATATATTGTATTATTATAGCTCATCCTTAAAAGTATTACCAAATCTATAAAAAATATCAAATTTAAAGGATCTGTCACACATCCCCGTACAGAGCCTAAGCGTACGAATAACATGTGCCACTATGATGACGGATAACGAATAAAACGTATACATAACGCACACAACCGTATGAATAACGTACTGAACGTACACTGGCGTAACTAGAAAAATAGGAGTTCTCCATAGACCCATGTACATTCGTCAGAGCAGGGGGGCTCCCACCCCTTGCTCTCCCCAGCTGGTTACGCCACTGTGAACGTACTTCTAACGAACACATGGTGAACATCAATGTATATCACAGAACAAAAGTGGGATGAAATACGTTTAATTGGCGTACGTTTTGCCCTATACGGTGATGTGTGACAGAGCATTAAGGTTTGTAGATTTATGATCAATTTAGGTCTACAATCCTAATACATTGATTACAATACATATATTGTCAATGTGCTTTACGACTATCTCATCTTAAAACTTGCTTAAGAATGAGATGTCCGCAAGTACATTGACACCAAACATGTCAAATTGAATGGGGTAAAAATTCTAAGAATGGAAATTTAACTTCGTTTGTCAGTGGTCTCTTTGATTTTACTAAATTGCCGATGTTTTGTATAGTATTCATACAAAGCTAAAAAATTTCATCACGTCGTTCAAGCGAATAAATTCGGTAATTTAGCAATGTAGACAATGCATCCATGTCTCTTTCCGTTACAATATAAAAGTTACTGGAAAAACCGCTTTAAGGATATCAAAATCTTCACTCCACAGTTTCATATAACAGATTGTACTTTTTTGTTCGCATTCGATTTTGTTGTTGTAAAGAATAGCTGGGCAGTGTAAATATCAAAAATGAAATAATATATCATTTTATTAGAATCCTATACCATAGTAATTCATTCAAATTACTTTACAAAGATAACGTCAATAACTTTTGGTCAATTCAGATAAGATGAAATAGAAAATAAGACAATGTAAGACGAGACATTGTTAGATGCACGATAACATAGATAACATACGATGAGATAAGATAAGACAATGTAAAATAAGATAAGATAAATAAAATACGGTATGATAAGAAAAGACCCATTGAGATAAGAAGATAGCTTGTCTATCACCTTGTCTAAGAAATAAGAAGACGAATTTTGACGAAAATACCATAACAGTCTAATACTCCTCTTCCAAAATCTCAAAGAACATGAAGCCAGAACAACTACCTACAGCAAGAGATCGCAGGTAGAGCCTTGACCAGAGGCAAATAATATTTTGATCGTTACATAAAATAATCACCAGTCCTTGTTTCATTACATACAATGTTTTTACAATAGAAAAATGTGATCATTTTTATCTAAACATCACCATCCATTCACCCTCACAAACCCCAAACCCACATACAAACACATTTGGGCTTACAAAAAGGGACAATAAAAGGGACAAAAGACAAAGCAAGGACAGGACTAGAGAGACAAGACACCCAACACCAAGGCAAAGGCCTGAAATCAAAATTAAAACCAACCCAGTCAAACATAGTAATGAAACGTTTCCGAAATGCACAGGACTGAAAATCAGCCTTTGAATTAAAGATGGAGACAATCATTTTTTTGGAGCATGCTTTAGCTTTTCAGAAGAATATTCATATAACATTATTCATAGAAAACTGAAAATTTATAGTAGATTGGTATCACAGTTGGTCTTTCTGAAATGCTTAACATTTCAACTGAACTATGATTTATTACAATTTCTCAATGAACCACGTCCTATATATTTATTTATCGCCATGCTCATTTGGAAATGTAGTGCATTTGACTGGATGTCTGTATATCATGCGTGTTTGAATTTTAATATATATTTAGTTTGTATTTCAAACCGGAAATATGCAGATAGAATGACATATTACCAAAAGGAAATTAAGGAATGTGAACTTCATCGACAGAGAGAATAAACCTGACTTAATAAATTACGACATTGTAAATGTTGTTTTGTCTGTTTTAATATTTTAGTTGTGATAAGACACGGTATCGTATCTGTAACTAATAATCATGATACCATGTCCTCAGCATATTGTAATCCTTAGCAAGTGACAATTTAAAACCTATTCTGATTCGTTGGTTACAAGAAGTGATCATCTTTAGAACCAATTACTGGGCAACTTCACTAAAGAACTAATACAAACCTTTGTTAGTGACAAACTCTGAGCCTGGATAAATACAAAATACGTATTCAAACCGACCAATCATATCAAAGTAGGTAGACCTTAGAGATTTAAAAAGGGCGACTTCAGGCGTATAGTCTTTAGTAGGTTAGGGAATAACTACTCATTCATTAGTGAGAGAAGTAATATCGTAATCGACATTCGTCGACATTTAACCCATGATACCTGACCTAAATGATATATTCATGCGTTTTCTGGCAGATGATCAGATGATGTAATTTATATAAATTATGTGCTCATCTCATACTTGGAGTTTATGTTGGATTTACAGAACTGTAAGGAATAATTGGGCCATCTTGGTATAAAACCTTGGAAACAGGATTTTGATATCTTAATAATGTAACACATAATATATAATGCATTAGCAAAATTGACTCCTAAAATACGTTTTCCTATAGATATATAACAGCTGTAAAAACTTGTTGTGTTCTAGCCCGCGTCATGAATACATGCTTGTGTAAAGTTGTGTTTGAGACATCCAAGAGACTGTCCCTCATTTGAAATCATGTTTTGAAATGCAACACTTTGTCAATTCGTTGTTGACCTGGGCCTTTTTAAAAAAAGCTTTTTGACTCATCTTTTAATCATCTGAATAGGCTATTAAACGTGGTTGCAGATGATAAAACACATTTTTAACCAACACGCATTAAACATAAAATTTTCTCTCCTATAGGCCCGATATAGTTCCGGCTAAAAGTGTAATATGTAATTCCCTAAAGTAGTCGTTTTAGAACTACTTTGATTATTCCATGTCATTTTGCACGTTATTCATCAGCTTGTTAATCATATCATTCAGCTTGATCAGAGATTAGAAAACACGATTTTAAAGTTTAATATTGTAAAGGGGTTATCCTTGAAGGTTAGATTGACTTTGAACATGTTGAAGGCTCTGAAGATTTTAAAAATGTACGATTTCATTCATCTAGTAGTAAATTGTGTCTACATTATTTCCTGACCAACTTGAAATGCATGCAACATTTTTACTCTAAAACATCTTTTCCAACACTTGCAGCTACCTAATTTCACACATATG
This sequence comes from Ophiothrix spiculata, assembly GCA_000969725.1. Taxonomy (NCBI): domain Eukaryota; kingdom Metazoa; phylum Echinodermata; class Ophiuroidea; order Amphilepidida; family Ophiotrichidae; genus Ophiothrix; species Ophiothrix spiculata. The sequence goes on from JXSR01S010357.1 coordinate 31,719, forward strand.
AAAGCAAACTCGTCCGGATATTGTTTGTTTAGACTTTTCAAGATGTGTTTACTACGTTAAAGCTAACACTTTTAAACTTTTAAACCGAAACCTATACTTGCCCTTTGAGAATTAGTCACTGATGTAGATGAAACCTAAATAATCTTTGAAACCATAACATCTTAAAATGAGGGCTAAGAAACTCCATCTATACATTTTAAGCGTTCTGAACGTTATGCTGTAATACGATATATAACCCAATACTAGCATCAACCGCAATAACACATTTTGCAATTTCCTAATATTAAAATCCCCTTAATCTTGTTAAAGCCTTGCCTATAGGTCAACCCTAAACATCAAACCAACAAATAAAAAAGAATGGAAAGACTTGACTTGACACATTTATTTCTTATTACTATTTTCAATATTGCTCGCATATTAGATACGTATAGCAAGAGTCGCATCAGTAATGCATCCCATTTGTTGCAATACAAGTTTTCTTACCTCTCTGATATCCGTCTTCAAACAACGTGTTCCAATGTTACAACGTACTCCTGATAGGTAGATCATGAGATATGTACTATTTCCGTTAAGTATTCCCATAGAGAATAACTAGCACTTAACTTGTTAGATGCACATCCGTGATTTAGTATTTGTATAGTAATTCCTAAATTTAACAATATGCGTAAAAACCACAGCATAGATATATCCTACTAGTCTACCACACCTCAAGTAAAATCACACACTTCTAAACCTGCCAACAGAAATAAGTGACACGAGAATGAATTCACATCTTGTTCATATGTTCGTCCTCCGTCTGGATGTAATAAAATATCTTTTCTTCGCCACCACTCCCGTGAGCCCTATTCATCCAGGTAAAAACATGACCCTATCAATCGTGATGTTCACATGGTCGCTCAACTCGGAGCTAACGTAAGACCAAACATAAAGATTACTACGGTATGTTAATTCACTTGACATAACAAATTTGATTCCACATTACTGAGAAAGCCCCCAGTGGAATGACTGTTCAGACCTGCTAGCTCAAGCAATTATGAGTGAAAATTTAAACCACAAAGTCACACTAGCTCTGAGGAGCTGGATTTTAATTTTTAAACACATTGGTTTTATAATATTAAGTCCAGTAATACTAACATGAATTTAACCTGAGCAAATTCAACATGATGACAATTGTTCAAGTTGATTTCAAAATTCCAAATAGGCCTACATGGGTTCCAGAAACACTAGGTCTACCTTGAATTTGAATTTGTCCTCAAGCAAATGCAACCTAATTGGAACTTGGAAGTCAACTCCATAAAACAGGTGATCTTTGCCATCAGAATTCTAGATATATAGAGTTCTATGCCTCCCGGAGTGAGAATTTGGTCAACAATCAGAGGGAGGGGATAAGAGTAAAGAAGAGCCACTACTGTTTTTAGCTCAGGGAGTAATGGTGATTATAAATACTTGTCCACCACTGCTTTCAGCTCTGAACCAGAGCTAAGTCACACGCCTGTCAACTTTGGACCGTATTGACTTTGGGTGTGTCATACGTCACGACAACTCCCCGTACAAATCAACCGTTTAGTGTACATCATCTCTTATGATAAACAATTTTTCCTCCGTGGGGTTTTGCAAGTCTTGGCCCAATTTAAAAGAGTAAAGTTAAAGCTCGGGAGAGATTACTAGACAAAATGTCAATTTCACTGTGCAAAATACTTGTTTTGAAAAAAGTTCAGCATTTTGTATTTTTGTCTGAAAATAATGGGTCCTATTTCATTTTTTTCATTCATCATTTTATGTCAAATATTTTAAATAATTTGACATTTATCAAACTTCAGCAAAAAGCAATCATTCAACCATGTAATATATAAATCCCTATTTTGTTAGCCTATATTTCATTATTTCACAGATAACAATCGATGTGATAAGAATCTGAAAGAAATATCAGATTTTTAAAACATATCCGCTGGTATTGATGTATAATTAATGTGTCTAGTTTATAGATTTTGTTGTCAATTTATGATTAATATTTTACAAAATATGTATTAATTCAAATGCTTTTGATGTTAAAACGCACAAAAATACACAAGGGTAATGATGTTTGCCATATCCTTCAAGATAAAAAGTTTTGGAAGTAGAAATAATCAAACAAATTATCAACTGAGAATTAAAAAAAATGCATTGATGTTCAACATATTGCGTCATGATTTTAAAAAAAGTAGTTTCAAATATCATATGAAAGATAACCACTAAAGAGATCTAAGTTTCAAATTTCAGGTGAATCGGTCAAACTGTTTTGATTTTATTGGCGATTTTGTATTTCAGAGCCACCTATAAATTACTGTATAAATTAATTATGGTTACCAAAATTAGACACATTTACATATAGGCCTTATATGGGTTATGAGAAAAATGTAACCAATATTTTGGTACCCAAATCTCAAAAAGTTTGAAAAAAAAGTTGAAGCAATCGGACCATGCTCCTTTAATGCGCAATGTGTCTTTTAACATCAAAATGAACATTTCATTTCAACTAACTTGCTTCTTGGGCATATAAGTTTGTCAAGTGTCACTTGGGTATACAGGCTTTAGTCCATTACATCTTCACCACATTGATGTAAGGTGGATTGGACATAATCATGTGAACATGCTAATTTGTTTCCAATCATTAAAGAGGAAGTTGGAATCAACTTATAATGAGACGCCCTTAAAAATGTGGGTTTAGCAAGGAACAGGCCGTCGGGATGCGTGTAATGTGCGGTGAAAATCAAGAACTTAACAATCTTTCATGTAATTATGTTAATGCAAACGGAAATGCTGTCATATAAAATTAAATATTTATGTGCTCAGGTTTGAATACAATCAACATTAAATGACAAATAAAATGTCTTTATCGGTAAATATCAAATACATTATCACCTGCTGAAAGAATCATAGAAATATGGCATACTCTGAGTCTCGATCGCTGTATGTGCTTTTCGTATGTTAAGTATGTTGAGTAAAGAAAATTCGAATAATGTACACCAAATGCAGACCTAATCAAAGTTTAGATCTGATTAAGTAGAACAAACTTTCTTACTGAAAATTAAATACCCGGGGAGGGGTTAGTCCAATATCAAATGTATACGCATGCGCTTCGACAGGCTGGGAAATTCGGTGAGAGCACAGTTTTAGATACCGTAATGAGGGTTCATTGGGTGAGAGCGAGAGTTTTGCACTGATTTGTTGCGACAAAATAAATTAAAAAATGTGAGGGTCTTTGGTCAAAAGGTGAGGGGTCATTGGGTGTGAACATACTTTTTGGCATCCGATGAGAGACAAAAATATGGGGTCTGGGTTACAGTGATGCTGCGACGATGAGCTTTGCATACGCGTTGTCTCCCGTGAATGGGACTGCCTTCCATTCCCAAGTTTAACACAATTTTTAATTCATTACAATTATCATGAAAGACAGCTAAAACATCATAAAATATCACATTTAACAAGATTTTACGATACTAATACCCCTCTCTCCTTTTCTCCTCCTCTCTCTTTTTCCTAAAATTTACGAACCCATCCACGAGGTTAAACCAAGTTATTACATGAAAGCTATTAACATTCCTACCAGCCGTTTTACATGCATGTTGTCGAAACATGTTTCATCTATGACACAAACAAACTGATAAACCTTTACCGCTAGTTGACATAAGATTTTGAATTTGTGTGGCAAAATGACTTCCTCTAACAAATCGTGAACCAAATGCACTTAAAGGTTGCTCTTTAAATCCCAGCTTTCAACAGCGTTTATGAAAGCTAACAAACTTGTCTATAAATGTTTTGGAATAACAAAACAAAAATGCTAAAGGACTTGAATCTATTAAAAGTGAAAATGTAAACACTTGTTGACCCCTTGAGTTAAGATGACATGATGTCGGCTTGGGCAAGACGTTTTATTTACTAAATCGTGTAAATGTTAATGCATTTTGCTACTTTGACAGAGCGTGGAATGTGGAATATAATGGAAAATAAATCTCCCGGCTTTAACAGGAAGTATTTTTCCATCCAGCTTAATGGCATACGTTAAACAAAACTGTTTGAAGTTTCATTATAAGCTGTGAATTTACATAATATAGCAGTGCGTGAATCTGTTATAGCGTCCTACCAAGTTTTACTATAACAATGTCGACTTTTTCATTCAGAAATTTTCTTTCTTGGTGTACAATTTTAACCATTGTTTAAATTGTTATTCTTAGAGATCATTTATACATCATGTAAATTTTTTACCATAGTGTTAAACGTGACCATAATGGTTATCGTACGTGAAAAGTTAATGACATAACGGTCGCAAGAATCGACATTAGGTATGCGTAGAAATATTTTCATCCATTATACGTATATTATCTTATATCGGTTCAATTCAAACCAAAGTACGATTGTCAACGAGTACCTCGGAAGTAGGGACCTTTCGGTGACAAATTGGGTCCAAAATGGGGTCTTTCAGCGACAAAGTCCAAAAACATGAGAGACTTTGGGCGAAATGCACAAAAAATGGGGTCTTTTCGGGTCAAAATGGCCAAAAAATTCCAAAATGTCCACAAATTTTGCGAAATTTTCGATAAATTTTGCACAATTTTCGAAAAATTTACATCAAATTAGAAAACGATGGGTCTTTGAGTGACAAAGGTTGTTTGAATGACAAGGAAGTTTAAAAAATAGGGGGCCATTGAGTGGCAGTTGGTAAAAATAGGGTGTCTTTCTGTGAGAACGACCCCAAAGTGGGCCTTTTTGGTAGCACATGGCACGAACGTATCATTTCCAATTGTTGGTTGGGAGAAGATAATACCAGGAAGTGAAGCAACAGTCATATAGATGATGTAATTTGATGATGCAATTTGATGCATTTTTTTGAAACGGACCAACTTTAAAGGATATACCATAAATTGTTGCAAACTGTTTACGATCCGAATGAATATTATCATGTTTGAATGAAGAAAGCGGTTGAAAGAAGCATGAGGAAGAAAGAAGCATTTTTCATTGAGGGTCATCAAGTGCTATAGAATTGACATAATACTGGTATATATTTTATGGCTCATAAAATTGAATGATATTTACCAGTACCGATATTTACTCAAACTAGCATAAGTTTCTCAAAACTGAAATGCTAACAAACCGTTAAAATGGAAAATGAATAAAAATGGTAAAGGTGGACATAAAAAATTAGTAATGGAGTAGAGTTTGTAATTTTATGGCCAGTTAGTTGGAATCATTGTACAATAATTACAGTGCCCGTTATTGTCGATGTGCTTTACGATTGTCCCATCTTAAAAACCTCCCAAAATGTCCGCTAGTACATTGACACCAAAATAAAATGGGGTAAATACTCCTAGAATGGAAATTTAACTTCGTTTGTCATTGGCCGGGGTCAGTGGTCTCTTTGATTCTACTAAATTGCCGATGTTTTATAAGGTTATAAGTTTCATGTAATTCAACAATGTGCCAAACTATTTCGTCACGTCGTTTAAGCGAAAAAATGATAATATGTTAGACTATACAAATTTTTCCTTTACAATAAAAAAAACCGTTAGTGGAAAAACCGCTTGAAGGATATTGTTTAACATAACATATTTTTGCTACCTAATATCGTCTTTTCTCAAAATAGAATGACTGAAGGGAAGAAGAAATTTAAAAAAACAAAAGCGATTAATTGCAATTTTTATCTATTTTTCTATTTGCTTATTTATAACAATTTTGTTTAAAAAATTCCATTGAGATGGGAATGATCGTTTTTTTTTTCAGGGGAGTGTGCTTCAACTTTTAGAGAAAAAAAGAATAATTGGAAACTAATAATAGAAATGGACCTTTTGTGACGCTTACATTTCAATCATTAACAATGATTTATTAGAATTTCTTATGAAACGTGTCCTATATATATATATCGTTATGTCCATTGGAAATGCAGTACATCTGACTGAAGACACAATGTCTGTATAGCATGCGCGTTTAATTTTAGTATCGTATAAAGATGGTTTTACTTTAAAACGGAAATACGTAGATAGAATGATTTATTACCAAAAGAAAATTAAGAATTTTAAGACATTTCATTGACAGAGATAAATAAATCTATATTTTTTTTGAATTGCGAAATTATTCAGGTAGTTTTGTCTGTGTTAATCATATACTCATATATATACATAAGCCCTAAGCTTGTAATCAGATAAGACATACACTCTTAGAAAGAAAGTATCAAATATGAGACAAAAAGGATCAATTTTGATCCTTTTTAGGTATCAAATATGAGCTTACCCTTTAAGGATCAAAATGATCCCAAAATAAGGATCACAATTTTTGATCCGAAAAAAGGATCAAATATTTCTTATAAAAAAGATCTGCATAAAAACATCACACTGAAGTGACCCTAGCAGGGTTTGAACCCACGCCGCACTTATACCTGCTGGTAATTACGAGACCAATGCTCTAACCACTCGACCACGGGACTGTGTGATGAAATCAACGTATTTATACATGTTACACCATAGTATACATTCCCCGCTGTGTAGCGGTAATGGGGTGTACTCAAATATGAAACAAAACATCACGTTGCATCCAAACGCGGTATCAAAATGTGAGCTCATCCTTTCCGTATCAAAGTAATCCAGAAATACGGATCAAAACTTTGGTATTGTAATCAAAAAGGATCAAAATAAAATGATCCTAAAAAAGGATCAAAAATGATCCTGGTGAATTTGATCCATTTGTATATATTGATCCGCAAAAGGATCAAAAGTGATCCTTAAAGGATCAAAAGTGATCCTTAAAGGATCAAAATAAAATGATCCCGAAAACTACTCGTATATTTGATCCCGGCCTTCTAAGAGTGTAGCGTATCTATAATCAACAATGACAGCCCTACTTCGACACACTTTTCAAATAGTAACAATATACTGATGTTCAAATTGCAGGTACGTGATACAATACAAACGATGTGATTGGTCAATTTTTGGTCAAGATTGAAAATTCATCTTTTATATTTACTTTTGATTTAATCCGAGTTTACACTTAAAATTTAAATCTCGCAAAATAAGTGTGTTGATTTTGTTATCCTTTAAAAATAATTAATAGATACAATTGAAAAGTATCTGTTTTTGCTACGAAAACAGTGCCGAGAGAGAGGGAGTATTTGTGCTCTAAATGCAAACTTTGTCAATTCATCGCTGATCTAGTCCTTTTAGGCTTTTTGAAGCCCAACTTCTGATCTGACTCATCTCATATGAAATCAACCGAATATGCCATCACCATGATCACTATTATAGATGAAGAGACACATTTTTAGCAACAAGCATAATTTAGAATTGTCCTTCCTGGACCCGATTCAATTCCGGCTAAAAGTGTAATATTTGATTCCCTAAAGTAGATTTGTTTGATCTGATTTTGTTATTTCATGTCAGGTTACACGCTATTCATCAGCTTGTCAAACGTGTCAGAGATTAGAAAACAAAGTTTTAAATGTATACGTTGTAAAGTGATGATATTTCAGTTGAAAAGACACCACCAAGGCTTTGCACATCACTAGTAGCTGCAAACTACCTTTGTTTATTTCCTGATCATGCTGATCCTGACCAACTTTAACTTATAACATATTTTTCTTTAAAAATATAGACAATGCGTAAAACTCTATGCTAATACACCATGCGTACAACATTTTACATTCAAGCATTTAAGCATCTTTTCCAAACACACGTACGTGTGGGAAAAATGTTTCCTTGTCTGTAAGAAAACTCCTAAGAGATCGTATCTATAGACCTTTCAGGAGTTGTTTATATCATTTCTAACACTGTGACACTATCAAATTGAAACCTATGCTCACCCTGTGAGATTTAAGTCAAATCCCAAGTACAGATTAAGCCAAAACACGTAAATCTTTGATAGACAATACATAACATGTGGAAAACGGGCCAAGAAAAGTTCCATTCATACCTTTCTTTTTCAAGAGTTCAATGTTATGCTCTAATAACCCCCAAAATTTATACTTCCATCAACTACAATAAAAGTTTTTAGAGCATGTATTGAATCCTGATATTAAAATCCTAAGTATTGCCTAGATCTAGGCTAAATTCATTAAGCACAGGCCAATCACTTTAGAATGGATAATAATAAAGAGATCGTATTTAACAAGCTTTTCAAATAAGAACCTTTATATTAACTTAACTCTCATTACTGTTGTCCTGTTTGCCCTCATTCGTGTACCAACAGAAAATATACAGCTTACTGATCTTTGAACGCGTTTATCTCAGTTATACGTTTCACTCCCTGACAACCTTTGACGGACCATAACTTGACTCCTGGAAATCGTACGAAGTTCATTAAGGTGTCATTTTAATCCTTAAAGCATGGTCTTTGCAAATATTTAAAAAAGTGAAACTGACAAGAGCTGGCATTTACTTTTGTAATGCTTTATTTATTGAACTATGATTTATTAGAATTTCTTATGAACCGTGTCCTATACATTTATCGTTATGGAAATGCAGTACATCTGACTGAAGACACAATGTCTGATTTTAACATCATATAAAAATGGTTTTATTTCAAACCGGAAATATGTAGATAGAATGACAAATTACCTGAAGAAATGTGAACTTCATTGACAGAGAAAAATAAATCTACATTTTTTAATTGCAAAATTATTGAGGTCGTTTTTGTCTGTTTTAATAGCCTACGAGTATAATCAGATAAGACATGGTGTATCTATAATCAACAATGACAGCCCTGCTTCGGCACACTTTTCAAATAGTAACAATACACCGATGTTGAAATCACGGGTACAATACAAACGACGTGATTGGTCAATTTTTGCTCAAGATTGAAAATTCATCTTTTTTATTTACTTTTGATTTAATACGAGTTTTACACTTAAAATTTAAATCCCGCAAAATAAGTGTGTTGATTTTTTTTTCTTTAAAAATAATTTATAGATACACTTGAAAAGTATCTGTTTTTGCTACGAAAACAGTGCCGAGATAGAGTATCTGTCTCTAAATGCAAACTTTGTCAATTCATCGCTGATCTAGACTTTTTAGGCTTTGAAGCGCAATTTCTGATCTGATTCATCTCATATGAAATCAACCGAATATGCTATAACCATGATCGCTGTCAAAGATGAAGAAACACATTTTTATTTAGAATTTTCCTTCCTGGACCCGATTCAATTCCGGCTAAAAGTGTAATATTTGATTCCCTAAAGTAGATTTGTTTAATCTGCTTTTGTTATTCCATCCATGTCAGGTTGCACTCTATCCCGGGCACGCTATTCATCAGCTTTTCAAACGGGTCAGAGATTAAAAAACAAAATTTTAAAGGTATCGTAAAGTGATGATTCTTGGAATAGAGATTGACAAGGCAGTGCACATCAGTAGTAGCCACACACTGCGTTTTCACTATTTTCTGATCCTAACCAACCTAAACTAATACCATAGATTTTTCTTTAAAAATCTATGCTTATACACGACGCACGCAACATTTTACATTCAAACATTAAAGCATCTTTTCAAAACACGTACGTGTGGGAAAAAGTTTCCATGTCTGTAAGAAAACTCCTAAGAGATCGTATCTATAGACCTTTCAAGAGTTGTTTATATCAATTCTAACACTGTAGCACTATCAAATAGAAACCTATGCTCACCCTGTGAGATTTAAGTCAAATCCCAAGTATGGATTGAGCCAAAGCACATCAATCTTTGATAGACAATATATAACATGTGGAAAACGGGGCTAGGAAAAGTTCCATTCATACCTTTCTTTTTCAAGAGTTCAATGCTATGCTCTTATAACCCCCAAAATGTGTACTTCCATCAAGTGCAATGAAAGTTTTTAGAACATGTATAGAATCCTGATATTAAAATCCTAAGTTTTGCCTAGATCTAGGCTAAATTCAGGCCAACTACTTTAGAATGGATAATAATAAAGAGATCGTACTTAACAAGCTTTTCAAATTAGGAACCTTTAAATTAACTTAACTCTCATTCCTGTTGTCCTGTTTGCACTCATTCGTGCACCAACAAGATATTCTATAATAAGCCACGCCCGTAGCCAGGGGTGAGGTTGTGGCGTCGCACCCCCCAAAAAAATATTTAAAAAATGACAGTGTACAAAAAAGTCCACAAAAATTACATAAATTTCCACCAAAAGAACACCTAAAGCACCAAAATCCGTAAATGTAGGTTGTTTCTTAATAAAATACTACACAAAATACTCGGAAAACTACTGAAAACCTTTTTTTTTGTCAAAACCACTAATATTAGTTTAGAGTCGACAAAAACGAATTTTTTTCCTCCAAAAGGTCCACTTTTTGAAAATCCGCTCGCCCTCCTCCTTGAAAAAATCCCTGCTACGGGCCTGCTCTAAGCACAGACCCTCTAAGGAAATAAGATCAAAATGGAATAAACGAATACTCATTGCACTTGTTTGTAGTAATAAAACATTCTTACCTATCTGATGTTTAATCCGTACTTGTGAAAAAGTCTCTTTCCTACAACAATCCTGATTAAATACGTCCAATCTAATTCCAAAATTATACGTGGTAGTATTTCCATAAGTATTCCAGTATTAGTTTAAGTGTGATTTGATATTGGTACAGTAATTCCTAAAATTAAACATTTGCGTAAAAAACCACTGCATAGATGTATCCTACAGGTCTACCACACCTCAAGTCGAATCACACACTTCTAAACCTGTCCACAGAAATAAGTGACACGAGATGAATTCACATCTTGTTCATATGTTCGTCCTCCGTCTGGATGTAATAAAATATCTTTTCTTCGCCACCACTCCCGTGAGCCCTATTCATCAAGGTAAATACATGACCCTATCAATCGTGATGTTCATATGGTCGCTCAACTCGGAGCTAACGTAAGACCAAACATGACGATTCTATGTTGACACAACAAATTTGATTCCACATTACTGAGAAAGCCCCCAGTGGAATGACCGTTCAGACCTGCTAGCTCAAGCAATTATAAGTGAACATTTAAACCACAAAGTCACACGCCTGTCAACTTTAGACCGTATTGACTTTGGGTGTGTCATAAACTCCCCGGACAAATCAACCGTTATAGTGTACATGCATCTCTTATGATTGACAATTTTCTCCGTTGGGTTTAACCAGTCTTAACCCAATTTAAAAGAATAAAGTTTAAAGCTCGGGAGAGATTACTAGGCAAAATAGAAATTTCATAATACTTGTTTTGAAAATAAAATAAAATAAAATAAAGCATAGATCAGGGTGTTCCAATATTTGAAAGTTTATGGGTCAGATTTCTTATCTCTATACATTATTCATTTATTTTCCAGACAAAATAATCACCGATGATTTGACAATAATATACATATAACTACACCAAAAATCAGGATAGATCAGGGTGTTCCAATATTTGAAAGTTTATGGGTCAGATTTCTTATCTCTATACATTATTCATTTATTTTCCCGACAAAATAATCACCGATGATTTGACATTAATACACATGTAACTACACCAAAAATCTTGTTATCGCATCAAAATCACTATACTAGTCAAAATGTTAGTCTATTATTAAATTTCATTATTTCAGAGATAAAAATCACTGTGATAATAATCTACTAGAAAAATGAGATTTTTGAATGGCGCTGATTGTCAATGTATAATTAATGTGTCTAGCCTATTGATTTAGACATACAGATGTAAATTAACAGTAATTATTCTACAACTTATGCATTCATTTTCATGCTTTTGAGGTTTAAAAAGACCGAAAATGCAACAAGGTATTGAACGACAGGCATTTTCTGCAGGTGAAAAAATTAGGAAGTGTAGACTAATCAAGCTGATTTCAATCAGTAGTATCTAATCAGAAGTAATAAATGGTTCTGTTATTGATGTTCAAGATATTGCGAGTAAAATTCGTTGATCTAGCCGGCAGTGGTGGGCAACCTACGGCCCGCATGCCGCATGCGGCCCGCGAGTTCTTTTTGTGCGGCCCGCCAATCCCACAAAGAAAAAAAAAAATAATGTGTACAATTTGGAAAAGGAAGCTGCAAATTAAAAAAGTCATATTGCGCATGGAATAAACTTGTCATCTCAGCATTGGTCAGAAATATGGTATTCTTCCAAAGTTGAACAAAATCGCTTTTAAACTGTATAAATACATAACAATTGGGTTGTTTTTTCTTTATCCATTCTTAAAGTGTAAACCAGTAAGCCCTATATTTTCTTTTGATGGACGGTCACATATATCATGATGGTGTATTTTAAGCTATTTTATCCATTCTTGGAGGAACACAAATTGTTTCTATGCAATATAATATATACAATTATTTTCGCACAAGCAAGACACAATGAGGATTCGTGTACTCACAGGGT
>JXSR01S010357.1:44900-58302 GCA_000969725.1 Ophiothrix spiculata
CATAGATCCAATAAACGTTTTTAGTACTTTGGATGCGGCCCGCGAAAAATGTCAGAACTCTTTTTTGGCCCGCGGTAGTAAAAAGGTTGCCCACCACTGACTGATCTAGCGTGAAGTTTCTAAAATATTTTAAATAAATTTTCATTCATAAGATGATGAGCACCGCCATGACGTTGGAATAAATGGGGCAATCTACACGGGAGTGCAAATCCAAATGAATGCGCATCTCCGTAAACCACTTTGCAGTAGGCTATACGGACGTCATATCCGAATCTGCTGTACACCACTCTGCGTACATGATGAGTTGTCTACGGAGATGCGGATCTCCATGATACGCATACATCTGGATCTGCACTCTGTGCAGATTGTCTCATTTTACTTTCGTCCAGCGTGCATCTTGAAGGCGTCTATACTTGAGTTTTTTTGCTGACTTTGTATCAATTTATAACACAGTTATAAGGGGATTTGGATATAATCATGTGAACACCCTAATTGTTTCCAATCATCAAAGAGGAAGTCGGAATCACCTTAAAAATGAGACGCCCTTAAAAATGTGGGTTTAGCTAGGAAGAGGCCGTCGGGATGCGTGTAATGTGCGGTGAAAATCAAGAACTTAACAAGCTTTCATGTAATTATGTTAATGCAAACGGAAATACTGTCATATAAAATTAAATATTTATGTGCTCAGGTTTGAATAAAATCAACATTAAATGACAAATAAAATGTCTTTATCGGTAAATATCAAATACATATCACCTGCTGAATCCATTAAACATAATGTGCTTTTTTGCAAGTTGAATAAGGGAAATCCGATATGCAGACCTAATCGTAATGAAAACATGAAAAATTAACTCTTTTCTTTAACTTTCTTTCTACACAAAAATGTAGAATCTGGAGCTGTAAATAACATCTTTTCTATTAAAAATTCAACCATTATGGTTCAACTTCAAAACTGTCAAGATAAAAAACATTTCAAACATTAAAGGAACCGGGCATAAGAAAACAGAAACAGGTCATAACATTTTCACGCAAAAGGCCTAAGAGACCGAGTACACAAAGCTGTCCCCACATTTCTCTCTCTCTTCCTTCTTTCCCCTCTCTTTTGTTTATTTCTAAATAGATACAAACCTATTTCGAATTCCCTGTGATTTGAAAATTCCAGACTGAGTTGAAACATACCCTTTGATAATTTCATGTACTTGTTATAATTCAATGTCTCTACTAGTTGCTAGGTAAAAGCTTTTAACATTCCTACCAATCTTTTAGATGCATGTTGTCGAAACATGTTTCATCTATGAAACAAACAAACTGATAAACTTTTACTATTACTTGACATAAGGTTGTGAGTTTATGTGAAAAATGTCTTTCTCTACCAATCGTGAACCATAATGCACTTTGCTCTGTAAATCCTTGCTTTCAACAGCATTTACGAAAGCTAACAACCTTGTCTATACATGTTTTAAAATAACAAAACAAAAAATGAATCTATTAAAAGTGAAATGTAAAGACTTGTTGAACTCTTGAGTTAAGATGACACGATGTCAGCTTGGGCAAGACGTTCTATTTACCAAATAGTGTAAATGTTAATGCATTTTGCTTCTTTGGTAGTAAGGAATGTGGAATATAATGGAAAATAAATCTCCCAGCTTTAACGGGAAGTAACTTTCCACCCACAAGCTAAATTGCAGACGTTAGAGAGGAACTCTTTGAAGTTTCATCATCATTTATGCATTTTGGTCAGTGGTTTAAAGGAACTAGCCTAGATTCGACCCGGTACTTTCTAACACACTTCATTTTTTTTTTAATTTTAACTTGACTCGATTGAACCTGTTTATAGTAATATACCCTACCAGTAGTTGCCTGTGATTTTGTAGAAAAAGTGGGGAAAATTGTAATTCTTTACCGACTAAATTTTTTTCTCAGGAGAATAAAATGGTGTAAAAAGCGTGTTTCTAGTTTCAAATCTTTTGAATATCTTTTTTTTCGTTTAACGTATATCAAATATCTCTAGGAGCTTTGTTTAATCTTTTATCTGGTAAATGCATTTGACGTACAAATTCAGGATTTAGAAAACATAACATATAAATGATATATAGCAAATTATTTTTCTCTCAATTTGAGCCTTATTATGTAGATTTTCAAGCTTTATTTCGAGCATTTCTATAAGTGTTTAATTCTAGGATCTAGGATAGTCCCTTTAACACAATATGTATTAAATGTAAATTATATGAAATACCGTTTGCAAAGATTGTATTTATGATAAGTTACGTGTTTACGTTTGTGTGTGGGTAATTAATACTGTAAAGTATGTGAAAAAATGACAACTATTTTGAGATGGCTTTTGTGAAATTATGGTAAAGGTTTTGATAATTGTACCACATTAGCCTTTTCATATAGGTATGTCAATATAATTTATTAAGTCGAAGGTGATCGTACTTATCATGCTTATGGAATAAGTGTTCGATCCCTTATTCAATTACTGTGCCTTTAATAGGTTTGTTTGTTCCATTCATTAACTTGTTTAATCGTCATTATCTGGCTGCGTTTGTTTTTAAAACACAAGATAAGAATAAAGAGCCGTATGTACCAGGGGGGTAGGACATGACGTCATGAGATTTTGAAACTCCCATTCAAAAAACTTGAATTTTAACAGTGGTGGTAGGACGATCTCTTTAATTGCCTGTTTACCGGACTGTTTACTCAGATTTGATGCGTAGTCATCCGTGGTATCGCCCGTATATTTCAATGCGTAAATGAAAAGAAAAGTAGTTCTTTATAATAATCACAATATCTTTTTAGTTTTCTGGGGTTGAAGTCCCAACCTCAACGGTTTTGAAATCTGCACATGTTTATACACTAAGTAAGGGCATAAAATGAAATTTTTGAGCGTTAGTTAAAATTCAAGTTTTTTGAATGGGAGTTTCAAAATCTGCTGACGTCATGTCCTACCCCCCCTGAATTTTAACTAACGCTCAAACATTCCATTTTATGCCCTTAATTAGTGTATAAACATATGCTGATTCCAAAACCGTTGAGGTTGGAACTTCAACCCCAGAAAACTAAAAAGATATTCTGAATGTTTTGAAGAACTACTTCTCTTGTTATTTACGCATTGAAATATACGGGCGATACCACGGATGAATACGAATCAAATTTGAGTAAACAGTCTGGGTAAACAGGCAATTTATTACGCAGCCACCCTCCTCTGGTATGTACAAGAATGTCATTGAGGGACATCTTCACCCAACATCCCATCATTTGATCTACATTTCCGGAATTTTCTCATCTTTGGAATTTAAATAATGAGCGGACCAAGTAACTTTAGGTCCCATCCGAAATTTTAGGGTTAGAGTTAGTGTCAGGTCATGTTTGTGAGTTTTGGGTTGGATCATGGATAGTAAGGGTCGGGTAATGGGTAAAGCTTTTGATTGGACCTAAAGAGAAGATGTTGTTGTATATGTGTCGTATATTGTTTTTAGGCCTAAGGGTCGGGTCATGGGTAAAGTTTTTGATTGGACCTGAAGTATACTTTTCCCTAATGAGCCATAACCAGTTGGAAGTGTAATATAATTTGAAATAACCAATGTCTTTTATAAAGTGGTACTGATAACTAAAGTATATTTTTAGAAGTTACTGCTTCAATATTTTTCCAGATTGACACTAGTCTATTTTAAATAACTTTTATAATCATAACTTATATAATCACAAACTCTTCAAAAACCCGTACCAATTATTTCCAATTATCAATCGTGATATCAAACATCACACGCCCTGTTCTTAACTGTGTAACTCTGGACAATCTACTCTATTAAACGAACTTTTTGCTACACATTTTACCCCAGTTATTTATCCTTGCGTGTGTAAAGATATAAAGGTAATCATGTTATAGTTAATGTAGAACTTGAACTTTTATCTCCTATGGACATAAACTATTTACAGGTTAATGCCCACAGGTAAATTTGGCATTATTTAAAGTATATTGTGTCAGAGCACATCCCACACTGAATTTACAATTCCTGGTTATAATTCCAATAACATACCACTGTACTAATTAGAAAAACGTAAATAAAAAGAAAGAAAGAAAGAAAGGAAGAAAAGAAAAATGGATACATGAAGAGTTCAAAAGTTAGAGATAGCATTTTCCAGTCATTTATTGAGCTGTGTCACAATAACATTATCATGATTATTATCATGATCACTGAATAAATTGGATTCGTCATTATCCGCCCATGATGGATCCCTAACCGTCCCATGAATTGAATTATGTCAACAACATGTGCTAAACATTACAGAAAATGATGACAAATAAGAAGGATGGCTTCCCCAAAGAGATAGGTAATGTTGAATAACACAATTACTTGGAGTACATTCTAGGGTCAGGTTTCCCCTCCAGCCCTCCCGAGATCGTGCGTGATTGGTACTTTATTTTTAAGGAACCGACACGTATGAGAGTTCTAGATTTAGATGTTCTTCACAACCTGCAGGCATGTGCAAGGGTTACAAATGAAAGGATTGCTAAATCCAGGAAGCTGAAAGGTGCTCATTGGTCAAAATCTATATCTACACACTATTATATATATAGCAGTGGGGCCAATGACAGATTCCGTAAGAAGAGGTAGCATTTGTATATAACACTTTAAGCCTTTGGTAACATTTCTTGTACATAGCCAACTACCGGTATTATAGATACCAGCAAATGGTGCAGACCCGTTTGTGAAGAAAGAAGCCCTTGCGAACTGTTGCCGTGACGGGCGATTGAAATGTTGAGTGTATAAACTATTCGCTGTCAAAGTGACGATTCCATTACCCCGGGAACCTTCCAACACATACACGGAGCTCGTGGCATCAATTTGAATTACCCTTTTAAACACCAGTCGTGTTGACATTAAGGTCAGATCGTCTTCCATTACATTACATATTACTTGACCAGCAAAGCATATTAGCTAGTCTTAGTCTTCTCTGGTGAAGATTATGCAGCCCACTTTAATATGTGTGTATAGTGTGAAAGGTTGCTGGGATAACTCAAAATATTACGCAATCACTTCGATAGCAAATTATAAGCAAAAATGGACTTGCAGTGGGGGAAACATCTTTAATACATCATCATATATTAATGATAACGAAACAAC
This sequence comes from Ophiothrix spiculata, assembly GCA_000969725.1. Classification (NCBI taxonomy): domain Eukaryota; kingdom Metazoa; phylum Echinodermata; class Ophiuroidea; order Amphilepidida; family Ophiotrichidae; genus Ophiothrix; species Ophiothrix spiculata. The sequence goes on from JXSR01S010357.1 coordinate 50,030, forward strand.
AATGTACTTACTTTTTTAGAACTGTTATGATGCAGTACAATACATTTGCATATTGCTACGATGGTTAATCGCGAAAAATGTCGAATTCAATCCAACAGAATACTACGTGCTGTTGCGACCAACACGATAAAGTGTTTGCCACCATTTTTGTTATTTTTTTTTCGTGAATGTGAATGTTGAGATTGTCAAATTTTATGACATTTTGTGTCGTGCGACTACCAAGGACTTTTTCAAACCAGCTACAGTACTATTAGCGACTGATTGCAAGAGACCGATCGCAAGAAAGTTCACAACATGGGCGTGGTCTAGGCAGGAAACATTCTAGGAATTATAATTATGTCTACGGTCTGACTCATGCATTGGACAGCTAAGGGATAGAGGTTCGAATCCGCTGAGTGGCGAATGTTGTTCTTGAAAAAAGATGTGGTCTCCTCTGCACCTAGATGTCATATATACACTAGCTTTCTTATTAATGCTAGGATAGTGACATGCTCGTCTGTAGGAAGTGCTGTGAACTCCCTCGCAGCACAACTGGAGTCCGATCAAACGCAAAGAAAATGCAGATTCGGGGAATCACAGCTGAAAAAACATAAGCAACCTTTTCTCAGACCTTTAACATGACAGGCCCGAAACATAGTCCTTGCAGGTGGTTTATGATTCACATTAAGTCTACCATAAGTAAATCATAACCTCCTGGGTTATTAATAATTTTGCATGTCATTCTTACTGATACTGTGCATTTGCTGTGTATCCAATAGTTTACAATCGTCAATAGTTTTTAATAGAAACAATAACCTTGCGTTTTCCAGAAAATTTTGATAAGTTCAACATGGACCCTTTTTCCTTTCACTGTACGAAACATCCTGTTTCTGGGTAAGGTGGTGGTCCCTAGTCGCTAGTCTGAAACTGAAATAAGGTTCGGCAGTCCGAAATCATATTTTTTTTATACCTGAGGGTTCACTAATCCGAATTTGATAAAAGGTCCGTCCGAAAATAGGGTTCGCTAGTCCAAAGGTTCGCTAGTTCCAAAAATGAAATAAGGTCCGCTAGTCCGAAATTAAAAAGGTCCAATAATCCTACGGTTCGCCAGTTCAAAAATGAAATAAGGTTCACCAGCCCGAAGATGGAAAAAGGTTATCTAGTCCGAAAATGAAATAGGCCTATAAGGTTCGCTAGTCCGAAAATGAAAAAAAGGTCCGCTAGTCCAGGTCTAGCGAACCTTCAGACTAGCGAATCTTTGGACTGGTGAACCTTCGGACTAGCAGGTTGTAATCGTAACAAATACAATATATTAAAATCATTTGGGGTAGTTTTGACAAGCAAAACTAGGATGTATAATGCTCCAACTGTCTGCAGTAAATAATGATGTGCATATATGTTAGTAACATTATCAAACTTACGACAATATTTCCGTTTGAATTACAAACACTTGATATGATTGCTGGTTTGTCTCAACTCATATATAAGAATGATTGAATCCAAATTATCAACATGTCTGTGAAAATGACATAATCACGGATATAAGACTGACAACAAAGCTCCAGGTTTTCGTGATGATTCCCATATTCCCAGGGACTTCCTTTTTTGTGTGACAGCATTGTTTACAAATTTCCCTAGAAAATGTATGCTGCTAGTGCCAAGAAAGAAATCAAAACTTTAAACTGAACAAGTATACCAATTAAAAAGTAAACCACTTCTTTTCAGGAAAACAAACGAATACATATAGGTTTTGAATATTTTATATGTATTAAACAATTCGAGATGGAATTTTTATTAATTATTTTGAAACTTGAAAATCAACAGCTAAATTAGTTTTTGAGATATCAAATTTTAAAGCTTGAAAAACAAAAACAAAAAACAATAAAATACATACAAATAAATTTCGCTCGTGAAGTTACATTTTTGACCATAACTTTTGAACGGAAGCTCCGATTGTTGTCAAACAAAAACCAAAGAATGGTAATTTTGTCTTAAATATCAATATGCACTTCCAACCCCATATTCCCCTTAAGTTCTAGTTTTAATATAGAATCATAGATTTTTAAAGATAAAATGATTTTCCCTGTATGTAAGATTTTCAAAGTGCATTTCCTAAAAATGTATTTATCATAAATATATTTATTCAAGCAGCGCATTTTGTATTTTGTATTAAGGTCCATCTGGATTGGAACCGGTCAATTGTTAGTGTATACTCTTTAAATACTAGTATGTATAAGTGAATGAATAAATACGTTGGTGTTTAAACCATATTTTCATGTTATTGCAAGGCTATATCCCAAGTTTTCTCCACATTTCACGTGACCTCAACATATAGCAGATTTCCGTTGAAGTAAGCAATCACTTTGATTCTAAGCCATCATAATCAACTAATAATTGATTGCGAAGTATTGAAAGAAGTTATGAATAATCATCATGACTCGCTTTCCGAACGGAAACGTAACTTACATATTAGAACTCTTGGCCGAGATGAGTCGGTGGTACCTGTAACATTTTGCGCAAAGTATCTGTCATCTTTTGAAGTAATAAGCATCGACAAGAACTTATAGATATGAAATTGTGTTAGCTATGCACACCTCAAAAGAAAACACGTCCAACATGACCTGAACAATTCTTTTGGTAAAATTTTATTTTGGAACATCTCAATCCAGAGTGGTTAACAGTTTTTGTGAATATTGTTAACGAATTATGTGTTTGAAAAACAGATTGCAGAGTTTGAGATATAATTATTCCGAGCCTGTCATATCCATTGCAACCAAGTCAAAATTTAACACCATTACCATATATGTGATAGCTAACCCCGAAAGGGGGGACTTTGTAGATAATATCAATTTAGATTTTATCATTTCATCTGTTACAGCATTTTCTAAGCTTTAATATGACTCCTTACATGTTGAAATTGATCAAGGCTCTCAAATTTTAAACAGAAAATCTGCTGGAAACTCTTATTATTTTCTTTATTTTTTGCTGTCTATTTTCGGCAGTCTCTCGAAAAGTGTTCTGTCGCAAAGTCCATCTTTTCGGGTTGAGTCATCACATATGTTTTGCCCTTGTTAGCTCACCTATGTCATAATCTCTAAATAAAACCAAGACTTGAAGCAACAAGTTGCTTTATAGCCGAGATATAAACCAAAATCGAAAATTCTTTCCATTATTCTGTCTTTCACACCACGGAGGCGTCCCTTGAATTTAATGCATATGCACTATTGGGATTAGCCTGGCTTTCACCCGAATGTTATAAATAAAAATAAAAAAAATAAAAATAAAAAATAAGATTTGGAAGCTGGTTTTGCGTAGAAATGTTTTGGCGATGTATTTAGTTGTGTGGTATCTTATCTTTTCAACTTAGTTATGTAAACAAGACAAATGTTTATTTTGTTACTATAAACTACTTTGAAAAAAAAAGAAGCTAACAACCTTTTCACTTGTTCGCACATGTTTGTTATGTCAAGAATTACTGTATGAAACCTTTACTCATATCGTGTGCAATGTGTACTTTTTGTACTAATTTTGTATCTGTTCTGTTGCTTGAGATTGTTTGATTTCTCTAGAATGGTATTTTACAGTCTATCATTGGAAAAGTACCGCATGCCCTTTTCATTAAAAGAAAAGATGTATGTATGTAAAAAAATCTAATTATCTAAGTCTATTATGTAATTCTATGTCTAATGATCTACAATCCTGTAAATGTACAAAATTCAAAATGCATACCCTAAGCAAATATTAAAGGATTTGAGCATTTGTGTCAGGAATGTCATGATTAGTGATTTCTTAGAAAAAAAAATGATGATCCATGTCCACCATGATATAGGTCAAATATTGAAAAAGCCTCTGGGTTGCGTCCTTAGCCGACTTAACTTAATTTAAAACAACTACATTAATTCATCCTCCGTCTCCTTATAAAATGAACTTGAAAAATACGTAGATTTTGTACATTAGAGATTTTAACTCATTCTTAGAGTTATTTTCATATTAACAAAATCTCTTTACTAAAAAGTTAAATTATCTAAACTGGAAAAAGAAAATACGAGTGTCAAATGAGTGTTATGGTCCAGTTTTTCACGTATCTATAATTAAAGAAACATATCATAAATGTAATTAAATCTTGTGGCGACGAATATGGGCAGAATAATTTGCCAAATCAATTTTGCAAGGAAGCTTTGATTATAATGGAAATCTCATTGATATTAACTCATTTCTGTTCCATGATATTTGATTTACTGAACTAAAATGAACTTTTCATTTTCGCTTTCCGAGATATCTTGGTTTGTAGATTGTAATTATTGAAAAGCCAAATATGTGAATAATTATGTCTCCAATTACGGAACCTGAAATCTTTGCATATGTCCTGCGAAAGACAAATATTTTTACATTTCATATCAATTACTCTCAACCCCATCAATCTAATCAACGATTTTCCTCTTATAGCTATGATTCGGTGAAGTATCAAACCACTTCATATATTAACCACAACCTAAGCATTTATGTTATTTAAAAAAGTTCTAGTCTTATTATCTTGCCCAATACCCAATAACGTGACTGCTATCTGAATATTGATATTCTCAATAAATTTGATATATGATAAGCTGTCTTGCTAAATAAAAATTTTCTTCGGATACAGAGAACAAAATAAGTAAAATACACGTGCACTATCCATACTACCTGGAAATTGTCAAGTCATCTTCAAAATCTACCTATCTTCACTTCTGAAATTTTAGGTGAATACAGGATGTTATAGCTACAGAACAATTTCCGTAATGGTCACTGATGGTGATTAAAGGATTGATAGGGTTTTAACGAGACAGGTAAATGGCCATGGTTGTTGCCGAGGGATCAGAATTTTGCGTGCTTGGGGCTTGCTAGTTGATACTGCAGGGTAAAGTACAACTGTTGATTTTTCAACATGCTCTTAAGAAGACATTAGACAGTAAACGTAGTTCCATTGTCGGAAATGATTTGTTTCAGTTTAATGATCTAAAGTTCTAAGGGATCTATATTGATCATCTTGATCTAGAATGTGTCGAATATATCAATACCCTTTACTATGTAAATGATGACTTACATCAATGGTTGTTGCCTTAATTTTTTTTTATATAAAAAAGCTAAAGCAACTGTCGAATAAACCTTAGGGTTTTAGTAAAATCTCATTAAATTATGTAATAAAAACTATGATTTTAAATAAAAAGAAAACTCATTATTTTTCAAATTTGCTACCAACACATACGTAGCTTTATATTATGAAAACTCCAAAAATGAGCATAGTTTTTCGAGAATTGCAAAAAACACGTATCTTTATGTTGAAAAGATTAATAATTTGAGGATTGTTAACTTTGGGATAATTCTATAGGCTCATTCCAGTGAAAACTAAACCTTTTTGATTTCAAGTAAAAAATCAGCCTTTTTATTCGACCATATGAGCAGTTTTTTCAGTCATACGTTTGTTACTCGGTATGTGAAAAGTATTTTCTAATCAGAAATTTTGAATTTTTACTACCCGTGCATGAATGAGCACATGTTTTCATTCAAAAATGTCACAAACGTTATCAAAAAGTTACACCAAAATGTCACAAACGTTACCAGACGTTACCAAACAAAACATTGCATTAAATGAAATCCTGACGCTAGAATTTCCTACCACTTTTATGAACTATTTGTAAATATGTTACCAATCATCTGTGAAAAGCGCAATAAAAAATTCGGAAACATGTCAGAGAAATTTTACTTTGAAGTCATTTGGAACAAAAAAACATTTCCGTGCGCGGTCACAAACGTTACCGAACGTTACATGAAGTTAATTCAGTATTTTGGCAATTATTTTAATCTTTAAACACCTGCATGTCTTGATCCCACCAGTGAGCATCATTATCAACAACAGCCTCGTTGATATAATGTTTATGCTAGGTTCTGTGGCCATTTAAAAGTGAAATTTTCCAATTTTTCGGTCACAAACGTTACTTTGGAATCATCCTATATCTTGGTGTGTCAATGTTCTTTTCCGATTACGTTTTTGTTCAATTGCTATTGTATTTCAATAGGAAAGTTGACAAGATTGTACCGGTAAATTTGCTTGCCATTTTCTAAACAGTAATAATTTACAGCAGAGTTTATTTGATAATTTAATATTTCATTAATTTGCATTGTCTCATCTTTATATATTGATATTTTGAGAATAGAGCATATACGTTATAGATCTTCATTTGAAAACAATTTTGTGTCTGATTACAAAGGGAAAAAACAAATAATATTCACAGCTACAGACAGCTACGGATAATAATCCGTTGGCATTTTTTCCTTTCCCTTTCAGTTTTATCTATTATTCTGTGTTTAAGAGGAAAAAAACGAAAATATTTCACCTTTGAATTTACCTGCTTTGAAAATCGCTCATGATTTACCAAATACCTTCACTGTTGAAATTTCAGGTGACTATATAGGAAGTTATAGCTACAAAGCAATTTCCGTAATGGTCACTGATAGTGATTAAAGGGCTGATAAGGTTTCAATGTGACAGGTAAATACCCATGGTTATTGGGTATCAGAGATCTAAGTGCTGATTGCTATCACCAGATAAGAAGTACAATGTTTATTGTTGCAAATAGTTTAAAGTTTATTTTCTGTACTAAGTTTCTGTTAAATTATGTAGTTGACGTTTTGATATTAGAGTTCCCTTCATGGATGTGAATAGTTTCAACGTTTCTTTGATTGTATTTTTTACTTTTATATATACCATAGAGCATTCTTATCTTATGGATATTCATTTCAATTGAAAACGGAATTTTATATAAAATGTTTCAACCATTGCGAGTAATGTACATAATACACTTCTTCACTTTTGAGGTATGTTCTACAGGAAGTTTTACATTCAGAATAATTTCCTTAATGGTCATTGGAGATGATTAAAGGGTCATAGCGGTTACAATACGATAGGTGTATGTATAAGGTCTGATTTGTTTGATATATTTTGCAGTTGATCATAGTATGCATGAAGAGAAGATTAAGTTTTTTATATTTTGCCATCTTACGAGTACGTTAATTGATAGCATGCATGAAGCGAAGGTCTAGTCTTTTATCACATTTGATTTCAAAATGATATTCGAGTCTCCAAAATGCAGTGGAAACTATTTCTCTTTTCATGATTAAAAAATTGACGGTATATACATCGGGACGAAACATGAATTTCGGGACGGTAAATGTGTTTGCCCAACCAGTACTTAGAACCTATGCAAATGACCTCATTAGACGAAATTAAATTTTCATTTCCCGGGCATATCCCGGTTGAATATCAGGATAACTCGGTCGCTAGATTTTTTTTTCTCGACGTGACCTGTCGGATAGTTTGGACTTCGAACCTCTATAATCACAAGGGGTTAATGCAATGAAGATGTGGATGAGAAAATGTATTCAAAAAAAGTTTTTTAATAAGATAAGTCTATTTTTGACAGTTGAGAATAAAAATTCTTCATTTCATTACATTTTTTTTTAAATGTCAATTTTAAGCTTTTAAAATCATGAGGTCAAATCTGATTACGTGTAGCGTGTTTTACAAAATTGTATGTGAAATGGCTTATACAAACGGCAAGATGAGATCTCAGACATCATACATATGAAATTTAAAAAATATATATATCTTTCCTGTAAGACTCTTAAAACAGTAAATAAATCGAGGTGAAATTCAGTACAATTATACATTCGCAAGAGACATGATGTCGGTCATCACATTATCCCGATATACACAGCGAATATCGTAAACGACAAGTCACACTTTTCGAAGGTTTTGGGCTATATCAGGCAAATCTGACGTCATTTACCATGCCACATGTAGTCTACGTGTGACTGGGACATGTGCTCTGACTGTGCATATAATTTTAATACGGGCTATTGGGAAATGATTTTATCATGTTTATCTATAGAAATTCTTGTGTAAAAATAGTTTATTGAAGGAATATCAATCTTATATGATGGAAAAAAATAATACTTTGTTTTCAAATGGAAAAAAAAAGAAAAAAAGAGAAGGCGCCGTCAGGATTCGAAACTGGTACCTCTCGCATCAAAAGCGAATAGTATATCCACTATACGCTATCGAGATCTCGCTGAAATCGAGAGGGTGTTTTACTTATATGTACCTAATAATAGTCAATGCTGCGTAATTGATCACTTCCGGGGTTATATGATATTTTGCGTAGAAATTTGATGCTTTATTTGGCCTCATTGGACATTTGCTTACGTGGTACGTGTTTTACGCAGAATTATCGCAAATGTTTTAGGAAATCTGTTAAAAA
>JXSR01S010358.1:0-10820 GCA_000969725.1 Ophiothrix spiculata
GGCCGTTCGTTCTTATGCTTTGGTCAGAGAAAGCTTTTTTGTAATTGGTTAATTGCAAATCATTGGTATGTCTTGTATTATACTTATGGATATCAAAGCATTTTGTAAAGTAGTCGTTGAATGATATTCAATATATGATAGAAGACACTTCAAAGGTAACATTTCTGATGAAATTTGATATTCAACCTCGGATTTTGACTACGCTCAGCTTCAATGGCCCGTATCACATAATATATTATGCTGACCTTAGGGTACCTATTGATATGACGGGTCAAATATTATAGTCCACTGCAGATGTGCCCTTTGACTGATCTAATGGTGCACTAAAGTCCAGAATGTTGATATTTCTTCATTTTGCATCTACAACTTTGCTAGAGTGCCAAAGTCAAATTAATTATCCTGTAACAGGTTAATCACATGATCATGCAAAAAAACAACTCAATATATCCCACCCCCTGAATCTACAATTACCATCAAAACATTCACTTCAAGCAGTCAAGTTTCATTGTAGATGCAATATTATTAACCATGAACTCAATAGAAAAACAGAAAATAAGTTCATATTAACTTTTTGACTCTGGAGACTTACAAAAGGATCTTTAAATTCTGCTTGCATCTACAATCTCTCTAGAGTGTAATTCAGTTTATAATTATTCCAAACATGAGCAAAAAAACACCCAAGCGAATAAAATATGTCACAAGAAGTGAACCGATTTGACAATATTTCTTAGTTTTACCCTATGAACACTGGCGGCCGCTTATGGTGCCAAAAACCCATTGAGTTATGGGATGTAAGAGTTCAAAGGGTTAATCCTATTGTATTGCGTACCTTCGTCATCATTGATGTCAAGTAGTCTGTCCAAGAAGTCTTTGATCCTTGTCACACTGTCCATGATGAGTGGAGTCAACGGTTCCATCCAGGATTCCTTACCAGTCTGCAACCCCATGTTGCCTATTGTTTGCAAGGCCTACAGAAAGCAAAATTGGTATTTCGTTGAAAAATTTGAGCAATTTAAGACCTAATGCATGGAAACTTGGTCGTGATATAGATTCAATGCATGTAATTGCGGTCATTGATCCAAAGTGACAAATTTAAAATTCAGAAATCAATGAAGGCAAGAACTTTTTTTTATTATGTTTAGGCTGAGAAAAAAATATTTATGTATCTCGTCCCTCAAACTTTTTAGAAAATTTCTTTTTATTTTGTAAATTTTTTGATTATAACTTGTTTATAAATATTTATAAGAAACCAAAACTTATTCCAGAGCCTTGCAAAGTGTGTAATATTTACTAATAAAGAGCATTTATGTTGAGTTTTGTGATCATCAGTGGGTCCAACACTCAAAACAAGAAAATAAAAAGGCTCATCATTTTTACATATCATTTTACGCACTGAAATGCCAAAAAGGAGATAAATCATTTAAATTGAGAGTAGTTTACCAATAAAAAATAGAAAGCTCATCTTCCTTTCTTTTTGTCAAAAACCCAGACCAGAAACATAAAACTTTATTTACATGACCTTACAGTCATGCATAGTGGGATTTTAGGTAATTACTGTTAGGTCCAAGTCCTGATTTCTGCAACTACAAAGATCATCCTTTTCAATATACCTATTTAATGCGCTGAACATAAAAATAAACAATTACACTGAAATTGGGTTGACTTTCTAAAACGTGATCGTCCATCCCAAATGACCCGTAAATGCAGCCTCTTGCCATTCTCACTTTGTAAAAAATATTTGCAAAGACCATGTTATAAGGATCAAAATGACACCTCAATGAACTTCACTCAATTTCCAGAAGTCAAGTTATGGTCTATCAAAGGTTGTCAGGGAGAAAATGTATAACTGAGATAAACGAGTTCAAATATCAATAAATCCTATATTTTCTGTTGATTGTCCACAAAATATGCTGATATATTTGACATTTCCGATTATTTTCTTGAAATGAAACTTTGCTGGTGTTTTGAAGTGAGCACAAGGATTGTGAATCTGTCCAAAAAATCAATTTAACCATTTCACTCCGAGAAGATAGCCTGGGCGTTTCTAGTAAATAAGAAATACTTAAGAATTCACAAACCTTATGTGTATGTATCTTCCATATGAAAGACACAGTACATATGAAATTTGGTATCATTTTAAAGCTTACTCTTTGTTCTATAATTCCAGCACTAGCTTTGTTGAATAGCTCTAATTATATGGTATTTATGGTCAATTAAACATAGACAGGTTGAATCCCAAAATTGAAACTAGAAAATAAATTCAGGGCTGAAAGGATTAAGCAAATCATGATCTTGACATATGTATTTTCTTTCACCTGTAGCGCAAAATCAAGTTTGCTGCATTTACGGCTCGCTTGGGATGGACGGTCACAAATGTGAAAGCAGTATGTATAGAAAAAGGATGAATCTGGAAAAGGAAATCATAGCTATATTGCCCTTAATATATGAGGGCGCTCTGACAAAATGAGCGGAAAGTTGTCAGTTTCAAAATATTGAGTTTATGGCATATTCTAATTCTCAGCTTTCAAATGATAAATGATAGAGTGAAATTGTTCATTTTGACAAATCCAAGTGAAAAAGTGAGATGGTGTTGTACTCACATTTAGTATGGTCGTCAGTCTGAAGAAATTACTAGCCGAGTAACGAAACGTTACTACATGCGAGTATACCACCATCTCACTTTTTCACTTGGATTTTTCAAAATGAACAATTTCACTATGATTCACAACAATCCAGATGAACCTATACAAAGAATTGACATATAATATGTCACACTTTCTTTCACCATTCTCCATTTAGTGATCAAAATACAAAACAAATCTGGCAATAAAAATAAGCTGCAAATCGATTTTAAAATTACTGATTACTATAAAGTATGATCAATTAATCATGATTAACTTCACTTTTTGGCATAATTGACTTTTGAAACTAGATGTATAATTAAACACTTATGCATGGACTCATTTTATGTCTAAAAACGAAATTCGACCTTTTAATATTTAGAGGCCATTTATTCAAAATCTTAAATCATGACTTTTCGCTCATTTTGTCAGAGCAACCCACATGTGGTTCTACCTCACACCTTTGCAAGAAGTGTTAATGTCCTGCCTGTGTATTTGCCTGGATGTTCTTCCCGTAGGTAAAATAGCTTGGGTGACAGGACGGCTGGTGCAAAGAACCGTAGGAAGAAGAAACCACTCAAGCATAGGTACTGCCAATCCTATAGGGGAGAATGGTGATATAAAAAAAAATTACTCCAGTTAGGCGACGGAAAAAAAACCTGTTTTACGGGCGGGCAGACCGCTAGTTCCAGTCGGGCGGGCGGTTTTTTTTTCTAATTTTTTTTTTAAAGCCCAGAATAACCCCAAAATTGGGATAAAAACTGAAAAGTAACCAAAATTTAACCAAAATTGACAAATTTTGGCCAAAAAATGGCTTATTTTACATGATTTTGATTTTTCTTAACAAAAAAGTAATCTTCAATATCGCAGATGTAGGGTCGGTCCAGCCTGTAAAACAGGGTTTTTTCCCTGTCGCCTCATATTATAGGTATAACTACCAAAGTGCCACCCAATTTTGGTTGCATTACTCATTGTGACACATTTTATTAAACTTTAATCTACTCTGAAAAAAAAAAAAAAAAAAAAACAATGAAATCAGGTCTGGTTACCTCCAAATTGATGATTTATAAGCAGTGTTCCTGAGGCGTAACTAGACTTTTTGAAATGAGGGGGCGAGACGGGGGCAGACATGTTTCAAAGGGGGGGGGGCAAGAACAAAGCAAAAATAGGAGTTCTTCATAGACCAATGTACAAAGTCAAATTTCATTTGGAGGTAAAAGGGGGGCGAAGGTTTCGTCAGGGGGGCTCCCGCACCCCCCCCCCCTGCCCCCCTCTGGTTACACCACTGACTTTTTTCCTGTTAAGGCTATGTGGCGCACCATTGGCGCAATAGCAGGGAACATTGGCGCAAAAGGTTTCTGAAATAGTCTGAGGATGGTGCATGTTCTTGATTTTTTCAACCAATTTTCAGCTCTCAGTTCGTGATTTTGGCAAAAGCACTTCCATCCACTGTGTCAAAATTGGTCGACTAGCGCAAGCTCAAAACCCTTAGCGCGAACACTGTTTATAAGTAATATGAAAAGTATTTAAAGTATAAAAGTCTTATGATATGTTGTGCTAAGTTAGAATTTTAATTTTATTTAAAACAGGGTTCCTGCAACTTCCGCACAATTAAATTCAATGACTTTTCCATGACCAAATTATGAAAAATCCATGACCTTTTTCAGACAACAGGGTTGTATATCAAGGGTTGTTCGTCTATCACGTACCATAATTTTTAACCAGACAGCTACTGTCATTCCGATTATTTTTTTTTTTCTTCTCTGAAAAATAAAATTCCATGACCTTTTCATCAAATTTCAAGGCTTTTCCAGGCTTGGATGTTGAAAATAAAATTCCATGACTTTTCCAGGTTTTCCATGACCCGCGGGAACCGTGTTAAAAATTTCAATCAGAAAATTCAGAATTATTTTTTGAATTTTTTTTATATACTTTGCCTTTAAAAAACATCAGTATTTCTATTCTTGTATAATCTAAATTTGAAGGTTTAAACAAAAAAGTATGGCAATAATAATGTTAATAACATTTATGTTTCCATAATGCTTGATATATGAAGTCATAAGAAAAGTTTAATTAAGCAGCTTTCATGAAATTGTATTTTTGAATTTTTCTGACTTGAAGTGGGGTTTTTGGCGAGTGGGGTCAAATTCGTTAGAATGCCTGATATGGTTATGGAGATAAAGCAGAGCATATTTACCGTACTACATTAGCAAAACAAAGCATATACACCACACACAGACACTCATCTCTAAACCCCCTGGATCCCCCCCCTCCCCCGCCCTGTGCACTACAACCCCCATCCCACCCAGCATATTACACACACACCCGACACTTTCACGATATGCATATATATCACAAATTATGTCCAGGATAGGCCGAATTCATAAAAGTAGCAATTGCTATTTCTATAACTTTTTCTTTAATTTTTATTCTTAAAAGCTAGCATTGACTTGTAAGAAAAGGGTCTCGCAAGGCAGCAAAAACAATTGCTTGTCTGGTTAGTAATTGCTTACATTTGTATTCAAAAAAGTGACCTTTTACTTACAACATATTTTAGTAAGATCCTATATGCAGAGCTTATCACTGCGATACATTCATTTTTCCGGCTATATTTGTGCTGTGTAAGAAAATACACTGAAGTATACTACAGCTGCGTTACTATAGATGATATAAATCATGCTATTTTTCCAAAACTGTGACAAATTGATACCAACAAAGTAGAGTGACTTGCTGTAGCATTTGTGTCCGAAAACTATTACGCGGTAGAAAAAACAATTTCTAACTTCATGTAAGCAAAAGATAGCCTGGCTATTGTTTGTATGGTAGCTTTTGCTTGTCTGGACTGATTCCAGACAAGAAAAAAGTATTAGTCCAATCTGAAGGTCAAGAATATGTATTTAAGCAATTGCCAAAGCTAACTCTTTTTCTACTCTAGGTATTGCTTTTGCTTAATGTCTTTTTCTTACTAGCAATTGTTACTTTTATGAATTCAGCCTAATATCCCCTTATTTCGGCTTAAGCCAGGAATACAAAATCACTTCAATTTTTTATGACTGCATTTTGGGAGTTAACATTTTCAAAGTCATTCTATTATACATGTACAGTTATTACAGTTTTCAAGAGATCAAGATGTGGAACAAGAGTAATACTAATATGCAATCAGTTTTTAAAAGGATCAGCCTAGATTCCACTTACAATTAAAAACTTATGGAAATGCTCTAAATAAAGCTTCAAAATGTAATGAGATCCAAAAAGGTTAAACAAATCTACACAGAAATGGTTCAAATTGAGCAAGATTTTTTTTTTCAATTTATCATAATGTGATGTTGGTGTTTTCTAAATCCTAAATTTGTACCTTCAATGGATCTACCAGATAAAAAAGCTCCTAAAATAATTTAATATATATTAGAAGAAAAACAATTTCATTAAAAATAATTTGTATGTCCATCACACAGGTGTAGAAACAAGACATGTATAGGATTTGAAACTAGAAACACTGTTTCACACATGAAAGTTGGTATAGAATTGCAAATTTTCTCCAATATTTGCACAAAATTACAGAAAACTGCTGGTAGGTTTATAAACATGTTCTATCAATTCATGTAAACAAATTGTTGGTAAAAAAGTAGCAAAGAAGATTCTAGACCAGTCCCTTTGAAGTGAGAAAAAGGTTGATGACAGTGAGCATTTACTGCTTGTATTTTTTACAGCACACTTTGGAACTTATATTCAATCGTAAAAAGGCTTACTGTCAACACATGTCAGGTTTTCTATAAATTTGCTAGGTGGCTCACATCCAATATTTATGGCAGATTTGTAAGCCAAATGCAGTTGTATTTGATGATAAATTCTGAATTTCCTAGTACACACAAGAGTACACAAACAAGAGTATTATGATCTTAAATTGGCACATAGTTTAGGACATTAATTATACAGATGTTGTCCAATATATCCATTAGAGATAGTATTCTTCCATGTATATGATCATGGTAAAATGTAATTCTACAATAAAACATTCGTTTCGTTTTACTTTCATTTATCTTACTTTATTAACTTTACCGATGGTTCATCAATATTGCACATAATACAGAATATCAAAACTAACATATATTCAATAAAAAACATTGAGAATGGAGTTTAAAAGACCATTTTAGTCACTGAGTGCAATTTTACTTCCTAATAAGGAATTTTGGCCATCCATTATGAGACGATAGATGACAGTGCGTTCAGCGTGAAACGCAGTGGAGCCGCGCGTTCAAAATCACGGCACGATGCAGATATACGCACACATCCGGCGCAAACAGATATACTGGGTTTGGAATATTTCATGTTTGAATAGGGGTGTACGTTTTTCCAATGATAATGTTTATAGTTTTTGGCAATAATTTTCATCGTTTTTGGTTTATAAATGACTCAAATTTGTGACTAAGAATGAGAATAAAAGATGACGATTTATTGTTTATTTATTTTTATTTATTCGTAATGGGCACCCCCTGCAGGGGCACCCATTACTCAAAATAATGTACGCCCATCAATTATGAGACGATAGATGACAGGCAAAACAATAAATCTTATCTTTTATTCTCTAAGTGAATGGCAAGGACAAACAGGTGCAAGTACCTCTAGGACCGTCCCATCAGATTTCAAAAGAGAAATAAACTCACCCGATTAAAACATGTAAGAAAATGACAAAAATAGGTCAAAACAAATCCCATGATTGGAGAAAAAGAATAATGTATGATAAATAAATAAAATTGAGAAAAAAGTTTCAAGATGGTCTGCAAGTTGCACAGCAGCAATTTGAAACCCAGGAACAAGTGGAAGAAGAAGAAAAAAAAAAGGCATCAATAAACTTGGATGTAAAAAAATCATTCAACTTTGTGCGTCCATAGACGGTAAAATTTTACCGTCTATGGTGCGTCTTAAGGTGGCCTAGCACAGATAGAATTCCTCTATTTATTTTTCTAATTTTTTGATATATTGTGTTTTCATATGTGCTGATCATATTTCTAAAATAATAAATGGGGGTCGATCACCAACTTAGTTTTTGAGAAAAATCCACTTCAAAAACAGTATGTTTTACTACCATTGACATCTATGATAAAATCAAAATAAATCGGACAAAAACACTTATAATTAAAAAAACGGCTCTATTTTTCCCTCTCCTTTTCACATATTTTGGTCCTTACATAGTTCTTTAAAAATCCATAATAAAAATATGGTCACCGACTTAGTTTTTGAGATATTAAGCAAAATTAGACATTTTTTTTAGCAATGACTAATACCTTAAAGGGACTGGCCTAGATCCTGTCCGCTGATTTTCTGACTATATATTTTTTTCACATGTATCGATAGTACATGATTATACCAACATATCCTACCAGTAGTTTCTGCTGAATTTGTGTAACAGAGGAGAAAAATGAAATTATTTACCAGCTGTATTTTTTGTCGCCGGCGACAAAAAATGGTTGAAAAAATGTTTCTAGTTTCAAATCTTAAAAAGATCTTGTTTCTACACAAGTGATGGGTAAACAAAATTATTTTTGATAAAATTGTTTCTCTTTTGATATGAAGTAACTTATCTCCAAGAGCTTCATTTGATCTTTTATCTGGTAAATCCAGACTGAGGTTCAAATTTAGGATTTAGAAAACACTGGATAGTCACACCACCATCACAGATAGATATATTGCAAATCAATTCGCTGTCAATTTGAGCCATTTCTGTGTACATTTTTATACTTTTTTTGGATTTTACTACACTTTTAAGCTTTATTTAAAGCATTTCCATAAGTTTTTCATTCTAAGTGGAAGTGGAATCTAGGCTAGTCCCTTTAAGCACTGTGCGCCGAATATATAAATGACGCACATGTAAGATCGCGTTATAATAAAGCACAAGATACAGTGCGGCAGAAAGTATGCTAAAAGCCCGGGATAAATACTTTGAAATTGTGTCCAACACTGCTGATATCAGCTCACTTGTGTCCGACACCGTATCTATGCTAGGCCACCTTAAATAAGGAGAGGGAAACACCAAGACCTGATTTTATATGGAAGCTGATTCCAGATGGAAACAACAGATGAAAATATGAGGTCATGTGAGATTCAGTTCTGCAACGTTGGCGGACGAGTAGAGGGATGGCCCTGAATGTCAATATTGAAAACAAATGAAAATTTCAAACCAAGATCATACAATCTATATTTACACCTAAAAAGAAAGTAAGGTCATTAATTTCTTATTTGAACGACAAAGGTAAGATATTAAGCTGAGTTCAACGCTCTTTATAGCCTAAACCAAGGTAATGCAAAATAAATGTTGCCCGCCTCTGGACACGTCAGATACGCTGAATATTTGATTAATACATTCAAAATGATATTTTTTAACCGTATCAATAGCATACTACTATAATCTGATCAACACTTCTTGCACTCCGATATTAACAATTAAGGGGGAAAGCACGTTACTCAATTTTACGTTTTTGCAAATTTATTTTGTACCATAACTTTTGAACAAAGTGCTTAAAGTTAATATAAGTATACATTTCCAGAAAGGAATTTTCACAAGGAACATGATGGTGATGGTGATTTTTGACCTATAATCACATTTTTTGAGAAAATCAAAAAAAAAAAACCAACCTCATTTTATGAAAGTTTCATCTTAAAAAGATCATTCTAAAATAACTTTAAAAAGCCTGAGGAAATTTATAACAAATTGTCCTAACCAAAAAAAATGAATATATCTTCCACTTTAATATCCATGTGGTTGTATCATTTGATTACTCAAAGAGCAGATATCTTGTTACCTTTATCATTATCTTTACAGTCTGGCTAACAAATTAGTTGTGTTTTAAATATATCTCTATAGATAAACATGTATGTACTGATAGCTGAAATCACTCAATTTACCTTGGAATTAGTGTAAATCATTCTGTTAAATGGCAATTGAAGTTGGCAGGATTTACTGTGATAAGTGTCACTTTCTTTCTTATCTTCTATTTCCTGTTTTTCCATCTGCTGTCTGTTGCTAGGCAACACTAAAAACAACCATTTCTGCAATTGGCAAACTGCCATTCTCATAGCACGAGGGCAACTGTCAAAATTTTGTAAGTTGTGAGATACATAACTACTGAAAAAACATTGAATATTATGTACAATATTGGCATGAGAAAACTAGGCATGTTTGGGCTATAATAGCTTAATGATTTCAAAATTCAGGTGAATATGGGTTCGTTTAAAAAAACATCAATCTAAATTATAAAAGTATGTATATAAGGCAACACTATCTCATTTTGCATGAATTAAGTTTTGTGAAGATTATCCATCTTCAGGGCAACAGTATCAATGTTATTTTTCTGTAATTATATATCCATTTTTTTCAGGAATTTCTTGCCCAACACCAGAGATCTGATGGAGTTGCCAAAATCTTTTTTTTTTCACAAGTAGACTCTATAAACCTTGAAGTATGCAACAAACACTCAGACTCTGTTACAAGATCTATAGCATATCCCTTGTATTCTACAACATTGTGAATGGGTAATTATGTATTGTGTACGAGACTAGTAATGAATGATTAGGATTGATTTAGTCCAAATCACTGCATATTTTTTACATGAATTGTTCATGATTTTGGTATTATTTTTGGCTTATTTTGTAGCTAACACATGGATAAACATTGAAAATCAGTTCATTTAAATATTCAGCAAGATTTGGTACATTGTCATGATTCAAGAAATACAGACTAATTTACTTCTCTGTATGGTCTATGAGCGTTAATCGGCTGCTTGTTGCATACTTCAAATTTACAGAGTATAGTTGAAAATGGAAGCTAGATTATACTAAAGTTCAGCCAGCACTTCATTCAGACCCAGAATAAGTGAAATCATATACTTTTGAAAAACAACTTTAGAAGTCAGTACTAAATACAGGCATGAGAATGGCCTTTCATA
This sequence comes from Ophiothrix spiculata, assembly GCA_000969725.1. Classification (NCBI taxonomy): domain Eukaryota; kingdom Metazoa; phylum Echinodermata; class Ophiuroidea; order Amphilepidida; family Ophiotrichidae; genus Ophiothrix; species Ophiothrix spiculata. The sequence continues at coordinate 10,565 of JXSR01S010358.1, forward strand.
ATAAAACTGAAAGTGGTGAGAAAAACTGAAAAAATGCGCAAAATTAGGCAAAAAAGCTCCAAAATAGGCTGAAAATAAATAAAAACACGTAAATTTTGGCAACCAAAAAAACTGAATTCCTTTTAAAATTCTCATGCCTGTAAATAGTGCCCTTAACCCGAGAGGGTATGTGTGACTTAGGCCTAGAAACCCATGCACATTTTATAGGTGTTTTTCCCAAAAAGTACCCATTTTAGGGATTTTTTTTTACTAATTG
>JXSR01S010359.1:5456-25064 GCA_000969725.1 Ophiothrix spiculata
TTTCCAAAATATTTTATGTTTCCGCTCTGATTCATTAATATTTACTTACAATAAAGATGAAAGACACATTTTTGAACAATATATCAAAGAAAAGGGTTGATACAAAAATTAATTTAGCTGAAAATGTAAATTTTGTAGACTTTTTCATTGACCTCCAATGCAAAGTTTCACGCCAGGGAGTAACATGTAACAGCCTCAATTGACCAATCAGACGACGGGATTCTAGTTTGTGACATCAGTGCGTCCAACAGAATTGAAATGAACAATCATGTCAGGATTAAAGAATAGAAGTGTTTGTTGACATCATCAACTTCATCCTGAATAAAGTAGGGCTGTTTTTTATGTTTTGCCAATTCATTCCTGTTTCCTATGGTTGATTGGAGTTTTTGTTGAAAACTTGTTACATTTCTTATATTGACGATTATTGTTTCCACCAGGCACTGATTTGGTGCCTGCGTGGATTTAATAGTATATAAGGCCCGCGGCCCTTTACATATGAAAATAAACAAAATGATTTACATTAGGAGCATATTATGAATATCAATTAAACTATAACTGCGAACATAATACATACAACTCTCATTTTTACAGTACCGGTAAAACAAAATCATTAATGCAACTACATAAATGCAATGCTTTCTTGAATTTTAAGAGCAGCAAACACATATTTTAAGAGCAAAATAATTTCAGATGGTCTCTCCGATGCCATTAAAGAGGTGAATTTGAGGGTACTGGGATGTGTTCTGTAGTAGGATGGAATATATTGGTCACGAAGATCTTTGAAAAAACTACATATGAGTACGAAGTGGTACTCATCTTCAATATTTCCATCTCCACACAGATCATCAGGACTGATTTTCTTCCGCCTGTTCTTAAAGTGGAAATTGGCAGGACGATTATATGCACACATACTGATTCAAGGATTTCCAAAACTACAACACACCATTGTAAAACTTAACAAAACCTCACTGCTATTTTAATTTTTGTTGCAGGATCAGTCGATGACATCTCATGTATTCTCAGATTTCTTGAAATGCTTGAAGGCCCAGTACTCAGTCGTTGAAAACCCAGGTAAGAAATAATCATCCAACATAAACCAAAGTTATAAAGGCCAAGAAAAAAAAAATTGTTGTGTTGCCCTCAAGTGGAATTTCAGAAAAAAATAGTCGGTCGGTCGGAAAATAATTTTTTTTTTTTAATGCACCTAAATTATGAAATTTGGGTGCATTTTCAACTATTTTCAAAATATATTCTCAAAAAACACCCAATCTGAGCAAAATTGGGTGCTTTCCCAACCCTTTTTTTTTTTTTGAATAGGGTCAGTCGCTGAGGGCAACACAACAATTTTTTTTTGCCTTACTCTAGTTGTTCTGTTATTAACGGAGTAGGAATTTTTAAAAAGCTAAATGCAGGCAAATCAAAGGCCAAGTTTGGAAATTCTGTGGCGAGTGGCACTGACCAACAAAATAATCTGGTCATGGTTTGGTCAATAGTTAATGCAACAATGCTATGAATGTTTTGGATGATTTCCTTTTATTTTTTCAGGTGGACACAACCCATTCCAAGTGGAGCTGAGCAACGCAAGGGACAGAGATAGGAAGCTTATAACAAGTTTGTTGAATTAGGATGCAAAGACTCAAAGGCAACTCTACTGCAAAGTTGTAAATGAGATTGAAGCTACGCTAGTGCCTTGATGCTGATGTTGTCATAGAGGGCTTAGCATAGAAGAAGTCATATAGATGGTAGAAGATGATGGACTCAGCCTAGCTGGGTGAAAGACCTGTTGAGATTGATAGTATTAGTAGGTCAACAGTTTTGATAATGTGAAGACTTCAGCTGTATTTCAGCTACCGTCTCTCTCTCGATCTGAAGGTTGGCAGGGAGTAGAACAGTGCTTCTCAACTTACGGCGTACACACAAAATTTGGTGCTTTGACTCTTTCAAAAAACAAAGAAAGACATAAGAAAAACACTGAAAAGGGGTGCATTTGGCACTTTACCCTAGTTCCATTTTTGTGACGCTTTGTAAGAACTAGTTGAGAACCCCTGAATTAGAGGAATGTAGCTGTTACAATGACAATCGTTCAGAGAAATAGACAGGAATTGCTTCATCGACCCGAGCGTTATATGGGTAATTACTAGGAATATAGTCGAGTAGCGCCACCTAATGGTATATCAATACCAAGGACATTGTAAAAGGCAGCTGACCGTATTCTATTGGTAATGTAATAATTGTCATAAGCGCTTTGACCCGATGTTCAATCGGAAAAGCGCTATATAAGTGGGATAATTATTGTTATTATTATTATATTGAAAGTTATTAAAAACTCACAATTGTTGAGTTATCTGTTGTACAAGGTAAAGAGTTCGGCTATATATAAACCTTTTTTTAATTGACTTATGGATATAAACTTTTTTTGCCATCTATGAAGACATTAGGCTCAAAGTTAAAACCTCTTGTTCTTACTGCTTAGTTCCATTTTGATTACCTCTGGTATTTGAACCTATTAGCAGGTTATTTAGGACCAGCATCTTTTTGCATTTGTATTCTCTATGGATCCAGTTACTTTACATTGCAGTATTCAGTTATATTAATCACCTTGAGTATGTCGCTAAGTACAACATGTTATCATACCACTAAGAGAATTTATGACCATATTTGGAAAAGCCGCTGCCGAGATATATTTCGTATCATACCCTGAGCACGTCAGACGCACTTATATCCAGCACTGAGCGCGTCGGAACGTTGCTTTTTAAATATGTAGGGATGCGCAGTACTATGTAGAGTAAAACGTTCACCAAAAGTGGTTAGTTGTTTTTAATTTTTGTTAAATAAAGCTTAAAAAGTTGAAAAAACAAATAAATAAATAGTTTGATGATTAAGATTGACTTAGTGGTATGATAAATTTGTTATTTGGTTCAGCGTCGGTATGTTATGGGAAATACTCGTGCGCTCAGTGTCATATCCAGGCTCAGCTGCGCTTCGCCTGGATATGACACTTCACGCACGAGTATTTCCCATAACATAACTCCGCTTCACCCAATAACTAATATTTGATGTATTTGCCCCGAGTTGGACAATATTTTATTACAGAGGTGGTACAGATATGATGTGTGTGTATAGTCATAAAATTCACAAAGAACATATAAAGGGCAATTGATATTCATGGTCATCTTGTTGTTACACTTAGAACTGAATTTTGTATCTCTGGATATTTTAGAAAACAAATTTTGTATTTGGTCTTAGTGCATAAATCTTGACTTGATGCATTTTATTTCATGTCCAAACCATGTATATGTGTTTCCAGCCTCACCTAAATAAAGTAAAGATTTTTATTTCAAACTCTAATCGTGGCCCACAAGTCAAATTGCTAGAAGTTTTTTATTATTAAACACAACTAACACACACAATGCAATTTGTAGACTGCAGTCCAATGAGCATACACCAAATATTGCAAAGGGGCAAAGAGGATGAAGTGCCTTGCCTAAGGACACAACATGCTGACACAAGTTGGGCTCGAACTCACAACCTGTGGCTCATGAAATGGGTGCCTTCCACTCGACCATTTGTGCCCCTCAATTTTGCATTTTGCCTTAATCTAGATACAAGATTTCCATTATGAAGAGACCCTGAAATGCATGCCATAGGTATGACTCGCATTCCAGGAGCAGCAATGAAGATGGTGTCAATTGCCCTAGGGCTTATATGTGGGCTGCTCTGGCAAAATGAGAGGAAAATCGCGAATATACATTTTGAATTAATGGTATCTAAAGTAAAAATAGGGTGAAAAAGTCAAATTTCGTTTTTTGACATAAAACGCATTCATGCATGAATGTTTAACTAAATTTTAAGTTTCGAAGGTCAACTTTGACGAAAAGTACAGTTAACAGGTTAATAGACCATATCTTTAATTGACATACTCCTGCCGTTGATGGGGTAAATCCACATAATCTGGCAGGGAATCGGAACTCGGAACGAGGCCAAGTATGATAAATACACTACTTGATCTCGCTCTGAGTTCTGTTCCCCGTCCGATTCTGTGGATTTACCCCATCAACGACGGGAGTATGTCAATTATAGATATGGTCTATTGATTATATGTTGCTATTATATACTGTAGTAATCAGTATCTTTGAAATCAGTTTGCCGTTAATTTTTAGTGCAATACATTCAGTGGACTGCTTTGGATTTTGATCTCTAAATGAAGAATGGAGAAAAAAAAGTGTGACATATTATAGAGAATTAAGATATGTCATAAACTTACTTTCCTCTCATTTTGCCAGAGCACTCCACATATGGTTATCACAATGAGTATCAATTCCCCTTATGAACTTCCTTGAATAAGCACCATATATGTGTCTTTTCGCTAAAATAGTGATGTCATATTTGGATTAATTTTCCAGGATACTTGTCCAACCAATTCAAACAGATCATGGCATTGGATTTGTAAAGATTCTCTGCGCATAAGCACATAATTGCCAAAGATGTGTTATGTAATTACTGTGAGCTGTGTGTGTAGTTTGGACCAGTTGTGGTTGTAACCTAGACTATCTGGGTCATTCCATGGCAAATGAAACAAACGTTACCAAAATGTTACATGTTCTTGCCCTTGAATTTAAATTGGATTTGGATTTCTTCAAGATTTATAGCAACTCTTGGTGAACACTCGTGCATATTTGTGATGGCTCATCCCGAAAGGGGGGACTTTGCAGATTAAATCAGTTTTGATTTTATCATTTCATCTGTAACAGCATTGTCTAAGCATTAAAATGACACCTTACATGTTGAAATTGATATAGGCTAACAAATTAGAATATCTGCTGAAAATTTTTATTATTTTCTTTATTTTTTTGCCGCCTGTTTTCACCGGTTTCTTGAAAAGTGTTCTGTCGTAAAGTCACCCTTTGCGGGGTGAGTCATCACATTTAAATTCAATGGCCTGGAAACTTTTTGGTAATGTTTGTGACATTTAAAAAAAATAAATTCATAGGGATTGTTGAGTAAACAAAAGTTCCTATTCTGAGAAAGCTACTAGAAGTAGCAGTGAAATGTCACCAAAAATGCAAGTATTTTTATTTGATTCTTTTGGATTTGGAACAATGAATTAATGTTTGTGATATCTTCATGTTGTTTGTATATTGTTGTTTACTTAAGAATAGACTAAGTATATGCATTTGTATAAGAATATAGAAATATTCATCATTATGTTTTATTGTGCTATATAAAAACAGGTCTGTCATTTTTCACCTTGCTTGGGTTTTTTTTTTCTAAAAAAAGAAGAACCCACTATTTATATTGTGTGGTGCTGATCACGTAAAAGGTTAGTCCATCCAGTAGTGTAATGTTTATAAGACCAAAGAAAAAAAGAACTCTGTCTCAGCTTCCCGCGCGCATTAGGTTAAAAATTTGAATTTTACCACATTTCTTTTTAGGTTTTCAGGAGATTTTTTGCTTTTTTTTATTTTTTTCTTACATCGAGAGGAAAAAAAAGAAAAATTTCGGCCGCTTAAAAAAATAGTGACCTAAAACGTAATAAAAAAAAATTCCGCGTGCGCATAGCCTTTTTTGACTAAAAAAAATTTAAATAAATAAACGCGTAGCACTTACTGTTTTTGGCCATAGGAAGCTGAGACAGAGTTCTTTTTGTTTTTGGGCTAATAGACTTAAGTATTTTGTATTGTACGGTGTCAAAACAGAGTTGTAGAGTTTGTTGAAGACTGTGACAATCAATTATGGTACAAAGTGTCCCATGAAAATAAAAGGTGCCTATACCTATCATGGTTGGGTATAATGGTGTTGACACCAGTTTTCCCGCTAAGGTCATAAGTCGCAAAATTGGCGCAAAAGCTCAAATAAATGGCGCAAGGGGTTCCCAAAATAAATACTCAAAAATAGGGTTTTGGTCATATACAATGTTCACTTATTTCAGTTTTATTCAGATTGTATTATGAGGTGATCTTTCAGAAATTGTTAATGGTGTGATGTATTTTTTTTTCTTTTATGTCGCTTTGGCGCAAAGTCCAAATCCTTAGCGGGAATACTTCTTGTGCCACTCAGTTGTTCAAGTAGAAATATATTTCAAAACAAGATGCAAGTTTTGTTTTTTGAAGAAATGCAATTTCGTTTTATGCATAAGTGTGTTAGTTTCATAAAATGGAAAATTTATAAACTGCCATGACCCCTAAAAAAGGGTCGTAGAACACCAGTTTGAGAACTGGTACGTTGGTGTGTGAACACTTATCTTTTACTTACATGTTTATTTTGGATATATGATTTTAGATTTTATATGTGATGAGAACTATACAGACCTTGCCTTTACATTAAGTGCAATTATTTGCTGTGTTGTTTATATGTTTGAATCTTCTTTTTATAGATTTTAGGTCTTATAATGTACAAGTGACAAAATAACCGCCTGGTTTAGAGTTATTGATGTACTGTTGTGTTCGAAAAATTACCCTTTATGGGTATAATACTCCTCTATTGATGGTTCCTAGACTTTTACCTGTAAATGTAATTTAGGGTCTTCAATTATTTTTGCTATATGTGACCCATCATATCGAAAGGTACCGTAAGGTCGGCATAGTAAATTACGAGATACGGACCATTTAAGCTGAACATAGTCAAAAATCACGTCCAAGGTCGAATTTCTTATTTCATCAGACACGTTACCTTTGAAGTCTATTCTATCATATTAATCAGGTTCCAACATCCAAAACATAAGACAAATGTTTTAAAACTTTGATAAAAATCCTTTCCCCATTCAAGTTTTACCAATACAGAAACTTTAAACTCCATTTTCTCAGAACTATAGTTTTCTGAATTAGCCCGATGCCTTTTACCAATTTGGATGTTACTTTGCAATCAAACATCCAATAACCAAAAGCAAGGTGTCATTTTAAAGCTTAAAATATAATCTTTCAGATGAGACCAACAAATATATTTTTATTTTGGGACCCTTAAGGTACCTTTCGATATGACGGGTCACATATTGGAAACTTGTCACAAAATTACTGAAGAAAAAATGGTTCATCCTTCATGCAAGACATGGAATTATTATTGAAATCATAAATTTCCTACAAAACAAGATCAGAGTGCGTGCACCGAAAGCATGTTCAACTATGCAGCAGTAACAAAATATGCACTGCGCGTATCTTGGTTGGTTGATAGACTCCGCGTATGCGTGAAAAGATCAGTACGCAAGTTGATACGCTTGTTGCGTTCAAAGTCTCACGATTCGTAGGAAATTTAATGACTTCAATAATAGTCTAGCATGAAATCAGTTGTTAATACATGTATTGATTATTTAATAACCTTTATGTATTTTGAAGTAGTCTAATTCATGAACATCTTACATGAAGACCAGACCAAAAAATAGGTCCTTTTATTAAAAGATTGTTTCTGTCAGGGTTCTAGAAACAAAGCACAAAAGAAATTGGTAAAAATATGATAAGGATTTTTTTTTTAATATTTTCTTTGTATGAGATTTCGTTATACAGATTATACTGTATTTGTTTTTCAAGAAATCTCAAGATTAACATTTAGGTGGGGATTACACCTTTCAGAAATGATTGAAAAAACGGGTTAACCATCTTGGTTTATTTATCGACAATACACACTTTGGTTATGCCTCTAAAAGTTTTGTGCATTTTCAAAAAAAAAAAATTAACACTACAATAAAAGTAATGCACAAAGTAACTTTGAGACAACCAATTTTATTTGGCCTAATCTGGTTTGGGAACCAAAGCAGACTGATGCTGCTTTTGCTTGGAGATATGCAAAAATTCACAAACAAAAGTGTTGATTCTGTGTCTTGAAGACAAGTACTTTGCTTTTAAGAAATGATCTACACTCCCGGTCAAAAGTGTTTGCGCACAAAACCTTTAACCAGCCATATCTCGAGAACCGTTCATCATTTGGGTAATATTTTTTCGGATTTGTATTTTACATATATATAGATCTTAAGAACTCAACTGGAATTGCATTTACCGCATTTGACAATATGGCGTGCTAGGCATACTGTATACTTTCTTCCGCACATTCAAAAACAGAGTTTAGATACATAACTGCACATTTGTTGAAGACTTAATGACCTTAAATGTTCTTTACGGTTACAGGGTGATAACGAGCACTGAACTAATAAACTACATAGGTACATAGCAAAAAGTGTGTGTGGTGTATTTGTATATGGTCCAGGAAATCCGCCATTTCTATGGTTCTGGAAGATTGAATAACAGAGGAAACATAGATTGTTTATATTGGATACAGTAGGCAGCTATAAAACATTATTTTTTTTCAGAGTCTTGGTTGTTTGATATACTAATTACGTTTTTGCCAGTATTTAAGCGTGCGCAAACACTTTTGACCGGGAGGATAAGCTTAAAGCAACTGGCACAAATTGATGTGCTTTTTAGTCATTCCTAGGTTGAGCTCCATGGCGGTTCTTACATGGGTTGTAAGTACATTGTAATAGGTTTGTTTTCTCCTATTTAAAGGGGTATTGGACAAGTTCAGCATCATCCCCTAACTTTTTCCCAAACATTTTGAGATTTTTGCATCATTTGAAGTATTAGTGTTAATAATGACAGTATGCAAAGTTTCATTGTCAAATTCGAACCCTATCAAAATATTTAGATATTCTCTTATTTTTAATTATCGTTGTCGACAATGATAAATACTGCCCCCTATATAAATTTCTAGAATTGGCCTTTTCAGGAGATCTAATGAAAATTTAAAATTTCTTTAGATTTTTCTGCAATCTATGATGTGAAAGGAATGTTTTACAAACACATCTTTGGCTCTTTCTCATTGAATAGCATCAATAAATACATTTAGAGAATAGCCTCATACTAAAAATCAACAAATACAATAAAATTCAAATTTTTGACTTTTTTGAAGGTTTTGATCAAAATTTTCAAGAAATCTGGTAATTGACTGCTATTTTCTAACATAGGAAGTGTAAATCATCCACAAACAAAATTTCAAAATTTTGTCCAATGCCCCTTTAATTGCATTTTCACATGGAAAATATGTATGTGTGCTGTGTATCGTTGTTATTCTTAGGCTTGACGTCCAAAGACATTTGCTCACCCTAGAGACATTCGCCCGCAATGTTCACTCTGACGTATTCGGTCAAACAGACAGGTAATGACACTTACAATGCTTGAATATTGGTTGAATCGATGTTACCAACAATTCAATAATGCTTACATTGATTTAATTTAATATTCAAGTATTGCAAGCAATATTTTCTCTCCATTTTGGTGAATATGTCAGAGCCAATATGTGACCCGTCGAAATCCTGTACAAGTCATAGAATAAAATGTGACCCATCATATCGAAAGGTACTTTAAGGTCGGCATAGTTAATAACGAGATACGGGCCATTGAAGCTAAGCATAGTCAAAAATCACGTCCAAGGTCAAATTTCTAATTTCATCAGAAACGTTACTTTTGAAGTGTTCTATCATATAAATCAGGTTCCAACATCAAAAACATAAGAAAAATATGTTAAAAACCAAGATGAAAACCCACTCTCCATTAAAGTTTTACTTAGTACAAAAACTTCAAACTCGATTTTCTCAGAACTATAGTTTTCCGAATCAGCCCAATGCCTTTTGCCAATTTGGATGTAACTTTGCAACCGAATGTCCAATAACCAAAAGTAAGGTGTCATTTTAAAGCTTAAAATCTCAGCTTTCAGATGAGACCAAAAAAATCCATTTTGATGTTGGGACCCTTAAGGTACCTTTCGATATGACGGGTCACATATTGTAAGCGAATGTCTCTCGAGTGAGCGGATGTCTCTCGAGCGAGCGGATGTCTCTCTAGTGAGCGGATGTCTCTCGCGTGAGCAAATGTCTCTTGAGTGAGCAAATGTCTTTGGACGCCAAGCCTTAGTCATGCTTTTAATTGTAGTTCCATTTAACAATTCAGCCAAACTTGTGTGATATGTCATCGAAAGTTCTTTCAACAAATATACAGGGTGCTCCATTTCATGCAATATTGCTGAACTGGTAAACGTGTAGTTAGGACCTTGTTCATGTACGGAATAAAATTTACTTAATTGTTGTTAAATTAAATATAAAATAATTCTAAATCATCAAGGTTTCCTTTAAATTACAGGTGTAGGTTCCTATCTTAGCATGTGTATAATTTAGTTTTAACTGATTGCAGGCATGAGAATGTTCAGATAATTATCTGATTTCAGATATTTTAGATATTTCTATCATCCAATTTCAGATAATTTGGGGCTTGATTTAACCATTTTAGTGGTTTATTTATCAAATTCAGATATTTTCATGAAAAATCATTCTCATGCCTGTGATTGACCTTGACCTCTGAAATGCATATTGTGAAATTTTAACCTCAGCTTGCTTCTTGTTTTCTCTTGAGAGGCAAAAGAAAGTATACATGAGGCTGTTATGAAAATACAAAAGAAATTGAAAATAGGTATACCAATTATTTTACATTTTATGCTATATCTTCAAAAGTATAAAGACTTTGGAGGTGAAATTTTGAATTTTGAATCAGAAAAATATGGGCTTTGATATGGTATCAATTATCAAATAATATACTGTAAAAGTCTATATTTTCGCGATTTTGCCTTTAACAGACATTTCGCGATTACCAAAATTGAGTTGCATAATATCAACGAGTAACCAAGACGCCATTAACAACATTCATTTGACATTCATTGCCAATTATCGGCAGATTTTACAGTGTGGAAAGTTGATTACAACAGTGATTGACGTGTCTCAAGACCATTTCTTTCAACTAAAAAGCCAAATATATCATTATACTTTCAACTTTTTTCACTATCACATGATTGGTTTGAGAAATATTTGCCTCATATTTACCATCTACATCGGTCGTGATTTAGCTGGCTGAATGAATAAACTTCCGAATTCAACAGCTTTACATGCACAGACTCACTGCTTTGCTTGTTACGTATTTTGAGAACTTTAATTGGTCGATAAATGACATTATATTTCGCGAGTTTTTATTTTCGCGTTTGAGGATTGATTCGCGAAATTCGCGAAAATAAAAACCTCGCGAAAATTTCTACTTTTACAGTACTACTTCCAGTTGAGCCCAGGGGGATGAGAATGTGATCGGAACCTACACCTTTAAGCCATCAAGCTAAACATAAACAAATTTTCTGTAACCCACAACATGTGAATTTTACTTTAGCGTTTGGAATTGGGATAGTCAACCAATCGGAGACCGCATCATGAAACACGCAAAAAAAAAATCAGCGAGCATCTCACAGAAATGTTTGGATCTGAGATAATTGCAAAATGGCAGCGGGCAGCTTTTTTTCCCTCATCATGATTACACTATAAGCATTTTTTTTTTCTGATGATATAAAAGAACTTTGATGATACAGATTAGTTATGACATATGAACAATTTTTATCGTTTTTTGGAGCCCAAAGTCCGATGATAATTTAATATTGTAGTACAAGTTGTACCTTTTCACAAGTTGTCTTTCCCTTGATACCTTACCCCCATGGTTTCCCTCATAAATCGAAGAGCTGCCCTAAATGCCCAAATAATAACCTTGTTGAGAGAATATTTGAGCTGTTGTTGGTTAGCTTTCGGTTGATAAATTACTGAGTTTTATTCCTTATTCTGAACAGGGACCTAAACTGTAACACTTAACACACTACGTTATGTTGACATTATGCACGTAAAACATGATGCCACTCTTGAATCTGAATTGCTCTCTTTTGGTCATCCTTCCACTGTTATTTTGCATTTTTTGTATTCATGGAATAAAATAAACATAGTGTTAAATCTAGAATTTCGTAACCTCAAGTCTGTAATTTAAAATGCTAAATCAACATTCTACAATGTTCAGATAATTTACCTCTTGGCTTCATTTATTCAATATTATATTCAAGATTCAAATTCACATAATTATTCCTATGTGCCTTAAGAAATCCATTATTCAAAGCTTTACATCATTAATGTACTATTTATAGCAAAAAGGTACTATCCAATAGCTTTTGTTTCCAATAATTAGAATTGTAGACTACATGTATTGACATTAAACATTGAATTTGAAATTCATAAAATTTTGTGTGCTTTGTGCATATTTTGTAACACAATGTTTTTTTCTGAGATGTGAATGTGCTAGAGAAGTAGTGACTCCATTTCTTGCGATCTGGTTCAAAACAAATGATCGTGTCAATAATGGTTCCAATGATCACGCTTATTAACACAATGGACTTACGTACATACAATAATCTTTTTGCTTTTTGTTCACAAACTTAAAAAAATAGTGACAGGGTTGATTGACCTGGTCTATTATAATAATAAGACTCTTTACCAAAACATATTGGCGGGATAACGCGAACTTTTGTTTCATTTGGATTCAAAAGTACAATAAAAATGACTTAACGTGTGGTTAAAATGTCCACCCCATTTGTTTGGAACCAGTGGCTCAAAATGTCTTTGGCAAAGAGCATTAGCAAAAAATGTGAGCAATGCTGTAAAGACACGCCCATCATCGTCCAAGTAATCCATCAAGTTTCACTGACTTATTTCAGTCCCGCTTAAAGCACTTGTGATATATCTATCAGCTTGGTGCATTTTGAGATTTTGGTAGCATATATACACTAGCGGTTTAAAGTATTTCCGCACAAACACTTTATTCAGCCATATCTCACAAGGCGTTTATATGGAAACTATCTGGAAACTTATGTTGCTTTTGGTCAGATCTGATAGGTAATCTAGTTAAGTGTAAAATTGAGCACCACCTCACTAACCACCTCACGTACGGGTAGGGGGCAACAACGCAAATAGGTCGAAAAACATGATTTTTAGGTCAAATTTGATTTGACCACGCCTGGGTCAAGGTCACTTCACCGCTCAAGTTGAGTGGTCATGTGGAATGTGTATATGTAATAGAGTGACAAGCAGGCGTTGAAATGTCCTGGTCACGCTTGACTTCGCCAAGAAAATGCTTGGAAGCTAACGAAAAATAGTCCTTCGACGCCACCCAGTTTACAAAAATAGGGCCGTGGTGAAAGTGGAAAGGGCCGTGGTGAAAGTGGAAAGGGCCGTGGTGAATCTGTCATATACCGTCGCAAAACACTCCGCATTCATCACAACCTTATTTTTGTAATAAGGTTGTGATGGGGCGTTGAAGGATCATTTTTCGTTAGCTTCCAAGCATTCTCTTGACGAAGACATTTCATCGCTTGCTTTTCACTCTATTACATATACACATTCCATATGACTACTCAACTTGAGTGGTGAAGTGACCTTGACACAGGCGTTGTCAAATAAAATTTGACCTAAAAATCACGTTTTTCGACCCATTTGTGTTGTTGCCCCCTACCCGTACGTGAGGTGGTTGATCCCATTCGGTGCTCAATTTTACACTTATCTAGATTACCTATCAGATCTGACCAAAAGGAACATAAGTTTCCATATAGTTCCTTATAAATGCCTTGTGAGATATGGCTGAATAAAGTGTTTGTGCGGAAATACTTTAAACCGCTAGTGTATAATATACTACATTAGTTCAGTTGTTGTTTGGCTAGTTTTACAGGCTGGGACTGAGTTCAATTAGTTGACTATTGTAACTTTGTGGTCATTTGGATTGTCATGTGGACTGATCATTTGAACGGTTTGTCATCTGGAGTGGCTGAATAGTTTATCTCTTTGGTTTCTTAGCAGAGCTGGCTGATTGTGGCCCAAATGCTTGTCCAAACTCATCCCTCCTGTATGCTGCAGGCCTATCAAATAAAACACATCAAAGCAGGTTAGGTGTATCAGCTGGGTTTCCCCAAATCATAACTTTAGGCATTCTTATAATTCAGTTCGGGAAAGGTCGTAATACATTTACGTAAATGAATTACTTTCCCGTAAAGGAATTCCTATACTATACAGGAAATGAATTCATTTATTCTTAACTTTGAATCAAGTTTTGGAGCCAACCTATGAAAATCGGAGAACAATTTCAAGTATTTTCATATTGAATCGGACCTGTTCTAAAAATTTAGTAATTCATTTTGAGTTCTATCTGCCAAAATTTTTCTGGGTTTTTTTTGAAAAATTTGCAAAAACAAAATTGGCAAAACTCAAAATGTCATTGCTAAATTTGTAGAATAGGATGCATTCAACAACAAAATGCCTTAAAATGTTCTCTGAGTTTCATAGATTGCTCTAAAAATTGACTTAGATTTAAGAGTAAATGAATTGAATTACTGTACAGTATAGATTACGTAAATGAATTGTGACCTTTCCCGAACTGAATTAAAAAGACTATAGTTGTTGGATTTAATTCATGAACGTGTGTTTATAGCAAGTACGCAGTGGTCCCTGACACAAGCGTATATTTTCAAGGTTGTTTAGTTCGCGTGTACGCATAAGGCTCTGAGTACGTGTTCACGAATTAAATCCAACAACAATAAAATCCAATATAGTGTATATTTCTCAATTTTCTGTTATACATCATCCAGTTTGTTCAGCTAAGAATTTGTAAAAAAAAATTTGTAGATATTTGGTTTATCTGGTCAGCAAATGAAACATATTGGTGACGTTAAAAGACCACGTCTTACATCAATTAATGTAAGTAATATCAGCAGTTAGAGTGATTTTTACATTACCAGTTGGAGATCAGAACAAAACAAAGAATAACACCACACAGGTGGAACTGCACAAACAGGGGTGTGAGAGTTCAGCTTTTTTAATGCCTTCAAAAGAGTCATAATTTCAGCTTTTTTCTTTCATTTTCAGTCTGTTTTGAGCATTTTGTCACTATTTCAGCTGTTTTTATCACCTGGCTCTCACACCTCTGCACAAAAGAGTCACAATAAAATCACTCTTTCTTAAAGTATCACCTCAAACCATTGAAAGTAGGTATTCCAATTTGGTGAGAAATTTAACATATACTTTTCATACTGGAATGAAAGGTCATAATCTACAGATACAAAATGTAAAGTTTGATGTGCATATATTGAGCCAAATTAATGCTACAGGCAAATATGTCCACTATTTAGAACATATCTCTTCAAGGAAACATAATATGGGCATGACAATTTGCAGGGCGTTATGAGAAAAATATGGGCTTCTTTGTGGTATCAAAATCTCAAATTTGATTTAGGAAAGTGTGGGGGTTCAAAATAGTGATCGGAACATATACCTTTAAATTCAAAATCAAATTGGAAATTGCAACATGATTACAGTAAAAAGGGACAATAAGAAATACAGTTGAACCTTGTTAACACAAAATCTGTGAACACAAAAACATTAAATGATTTTGGTGTCCAAAGTGTTGATTGTCTATGTGAAATGTGTTAAATAACACAAAATTCTGATAAAACAAATTAAAATCTTGGGCCCCAGTAATTTGTGTTAACAAGGTTCCACTGTATCACCAGGGGTCGATTTCACTAACGTTAAAATGCATCGTTAACCCATCGAAAGACCAAAACCCATCATCAGCTATGACCTCCTCTTGACCCCTCGCAATGTTAATGAAGGGTTCAATTTTTCCAATATAAAATTCATATACCTTACAATGTGGTGAGCACTTACAATGAGTTTTTACGTCTTTGTGAAATCCAAATGTAGTTACGAGCTGAACCGTTCGAAGCTATGATACATCATAAATGTTAGTGAAATCGACCCAAGATATTTTTACTAAAACAAACTTACTTAATGCCAGCTGGCTGTGACTGTTTCCTCTTGTTCCTATGATGTGGAAATGTGGGCATCAACTTAGGGTCACAGGCTGTAAGAAGAAAGTCATTGTTAATCATAATGCAGCTTGCTAGACAAATCCGATTTCATGCATTCCTTCACCTCAGTCCTGCACTTCTGGGACCCATTTACTTAATCCTAATCCACATTTAGCATCACTCAAGCTCAACGTTAAAAATTGTAAAAAATGGGCCAAAATCTGAATGTATCATAAACATGGGTTACATATTGGCACCAAATCTCTTCTCAAGCAGTGGCTCCATGGTGGACTGCTAAGGGTCTGCCTGGCTTCAAGGTTATGGGTTAGAATCCTGGTGAAAACATGTTTTTTTCTCTTATTATGTATTTAGACTTATGCTAGAAACCAGAACGTCTCTTAAATCAGGGTTACATTAATAACGCTTGATAAGGATATCACTAACCCCAACCCAACTAGAACTCACTTTAGTGCTCATTGTTAAAAATACATAGATATGGGTTACACATGGGACCAAATCGCTCCTTGGGCATCATCTCCATGGTGGTCTGCCAATTGTGTGCCTACACTTTGATCAACACCAAATAGGCGGGCCTCTTCACATCGTGAATTGATACAGATAAGCGCGTACGTAGCTAAACACAGCACACCTGCAGGAGACGCAACGCGCGTTGACCGTGTAACTCGCGCATCAGTATCTATGGCGCGCATGTAAGTGGGATTATGTTTACTTGCAAAATGAAGAAAAGTCTCATAATTCCCGCCTATTTGGTGTTGATCAAAGTATAGCACAAGGCAGTAGAGGTCCCGGATTCGAGTCTCGGTGAAAATACGCTTTTGATGTATCTGGTTCAAAGCTGACTGAATTCATCTTCTTTATATTAAATTAAACTTTAAAGCTAGAATCAGGAAAAGGGGACAGGCTGAATTGCACCAGTCAGATTTCCCATATCTCTTTCAAAACATTTCGACAAGACTCCACTTATTGTTGAGGGATTGCCACATCTTTACCACAAGCCTGTTACCTTCCCAGCATATCATTTTAAATAGAGAAAAATAGTCATCTACAGTCACAAAATATAAAACTTCACTTACGTAATGGTTGTTCCTTGAAATAAGAGCTCTCCAAACAGTCCTCAGCTGTCGCCCTGAAAAGATAGTGAATATTTATCAAAAAATAGACGAAGCCTAATTTGTCAGTCATCTCTATACAATAAGTTACAAAGAGATATAACATATTAGGAATATTTGAAGATGACCTTCATGCTTCAGCTCAGCAAGGCAAAAGTCTAGTGAAACATCCATGAACGTACACAAGGATCAAAAATGACTATAAACTATTCAACAAGAAATTAGTCTCTGTTATGAGATCCATAGCATATCCTTTGTATTCTACAACATTGTAAACTGGTGTTTTTGTGTTGTGTAAGAGACTAGTAATGATTGATTAGGATTGATTAAGACCAAATCACTGCATATTAATATTTTTGTACATGAATTGTTCATGATTTTGGTATAATTTTTGGCTAATTTTGTTGCTCCCACATTGAAAAACATGGAAAATAAGTTCATTTGAATATTCAGCAAGATTTGTTACATGGTTATGATTTGAAAAATAATTTACTTCCCTGTATGGTCATATTGGTTTCTGTGTGTTAATCGGCTGCTTGTTGCATACTTCAAGATTTACAGAGTATACAAATATCCACAAAATTAACAGTATCCTAACAGTCGGACCAAAGGTTTTGAATACATTGCAAAAAAATGTCTAGTGAAACATCCGCTAACATACACACAAGGATCAGAAATGATACAATCCAGTGAAGATTAAAATTAATAATATATTTATACGATAGCAATCTGTCATATGAACCTGTGTGACTCAGTGGTAGAATTATAATGAAGGAAGTGTGAGGTCCGTGTTTCAAATCTTGACAGGTCTTGATTTTTCACCTCAATTTGGTGTGTTCAAGTTTGGCAGTGTATAAAAATGTCATTAAAAAGTTAAAAAACATAAAAATGTGTGAGACCTTAGGCCCAAGCTCCTAGAGACAAACCCTGGATACAAGACAGCCAGAGAGATATGTTAGGGAGACACCTGAAGCCCTCCCATCTCATCCAACAAAGAGAGAGAAAATGGAGCACTGGGCCAGTACACCAAATGAAAGTGATAGGAGACTCCCTACTATCTCTACTTATACGCTTAATCTCATCAAAGCCTGTTCAGCATCTAGATGAGCTCTCTGGTCCTAAGAAAAATTATATACGTTTTTTGAAAGTATAGTCAACATGACCGGGAAAGTTTTCCCGTTTTCCTTACTCTTCTGGAATAGCCCGTTACATTCTTTTACATCCAACAGTGTGTCGGGAACACTTGAGATGGGACTGGCGGCTTTACGTGCCTTCCGAAGCATGAAGCAAGTAAAGTTTTTTGCTTAAGGAAACAAGGAGACCTGCCAGGTCAGGGATTTGATCTGGAAACGGACGTATTCATGCGATTACGAGTCCAACGCTCTAACCGCTCAGCCACGCTCCTCTCCTCCCCATATGAACAAACCTAGGTAAGAGGGAATAACAAGTCAAAAACTTGCAACCCATCCTACTCCAAACTTTTTGAAAGAGCTATTTTTTCACTTTGTTGATATTTTGGCCAACACTCAAAGTTGAGTTGACTAACCCTAACCCCACCAGAACTCACTAAAGCTCACTCCCAAAAACCACCAAAATGCGCCTAAGTCCAAATACGTCATAGACACGGGTTGCATATGGGGACGAAATCGCTGCCCGGGCAGCAGCCCCGTGGTGGCCTGCTAGTGGTGTGCCTCGCTTGGGAAGTCAGAGGTCATGGGTTCGAATCCCGGTCAAAACATGCTTTTTTCTACTGTGACGTAGTTGGACTTAGGCTAGAAAATGGAGCACCTCTCAATTCAGGGTTAGGGTTAAACAGTCACAGATTTGGGTGCACATGCTATAAAGTTCATTAGTCTTGTTTCTCTTCGGTTATTTTTAGTTTCACGGTTGGTAATGGCTTACTTGAATTGGTATATTGATGTTATATTCAAGATAGAGTCTCGAATCTTTTAAAGTATAAATATTTTTAAAAGTTCTTGTTTGATGCTAGTTTGAATATGCATTTGCATAGAGATGTCGCGAGTGATGTTAGACAGATTTGAGGATTTTTGATTAACAAAGAAAAGTGACCTAAAAGTCTTCTTGAAACACTAATAATCTGTCTCCTGTTTGTGAGGGAGTCCCAATCCAAAGGTTTTTACCATATTAGAAATGGATTCTTATATCCGAGATGTAAAATCACTTATGTAAACCAAAATAATTTGTGGATGCAGAGGTCGTATCTGGAACGTCACACTTTGTCACTAGAATGTGAAAGACCCTTAAAATTTGTCTATCATACGTCAGTGGATCATGAAGTGGTTCTTCGGGTGGAGGTGTCACCATATCAAGAGCTACTGACCCAAGATCAGACATTATATAACAGCTAAATAAATCTGTGTCACTTGATTGGTGCATCTTGGGTCACGTGCCATTAGGTCCATTTGATAGTAAACATTTCCTTGTTTGAATGGAGCATTTGATCTTTCACCTCATGAAGTATTTGTACCATTGCACTCATAAACATTCATTATTTGTATACTATTCAATGTGCAATGCAAATTTATGAAACATGGCGGCTATTTTATGTACAACTTTCATGCAATCCTACGATAAATTTGTAGCGTACCTTTTCTTTGGATCATACATGAAGAGGAAGTTGAGTAGCCTGAGTCCTGCCACGGATAGCCATGGAAACTTGTGCTTGAGATTATTATAAGGTTGCTTCTTCAAGGTGTAATTTTCTAAGGTTGGTAATTCTGAGAAACCCTGAAATGTAAATCAAGAGCCATAATAGTAATAATAATAT
>JXSR01S010361.1:29209-49600 GCA_000969725.1 Ophiothrix spiculata
GATAAATTTCTCAAATCATCATATATTTCCCAGGGGTAAACCACGGGTTGTGGCACAGGACTAGGAAGGTAAGATGGAAGCTCTGTCAAATCAAGAGGCTCTATAATACTAATAGTCAAAGCAACATAATAAAAATCTTAAAAAAGGTGAGTATAATATATACAGTTAATTGGAAAGAAAAAACACATACATCTAAGTCTTTGTAGTCACATCCAAATGGTTAGTAAGTCTACAACATAGGACGGGGTCAGACGAATTGTAATGGCACATTTACCTCAACAAATTTAGCTATCTTATTCGTGAGACACATATTAAGTAAAATCTGGTCATCATGGATTTAAAAAGTTCTAAGAAAAGTATTCATACATCTAAATTAGGGTCAACTTCACTTGTTTTTAAAAAAACAAGTTGTTGACATGTAATTTTCTTCAATGTGATAAGACAAATAATATATTTTTGATGATTCAGGGATGCTATATATATCAAATAGCATGTTGTAGGTTCAAATCAGACATTGACCACTTAACTTGTTGAAAAACGACAAAACTTTTCATATTTTTTTGGTATTTTCACTACCCATAGGGTATGTTCACCATGTTGCAAGTGCTCACCACAATTGGAGTATTGTGATATTGCAGTTGGGTAATTTCACTATGTATCTCGAAAGCTCATATAGACAAATTTTATTCCAAGGTTTTGGCATTTCAGACATACCAATGATTGTAATCTTACCCTCCTTCAACTGTGTATGCCCTCAATGTTTATCGCTAAATACACAATTTAATGTCTAGAAGTATTCATGAATTTCAGAATTCTAAGAGATGAAGTTACCCGACATAGCAAAAATACCTGAATTGACCCTCGTGTCTATACATACCATTGTAACTGCACATCCTCCTCCATGTCTATAACAGATGTGTTGGCATGGATCTCCTCCCCTTGGTTGAGTATACTTAACACTACTGACACACCAAACTGAAAAACACATAAAATTTGTACAAAATAGTATTGTAAATCTTTTAACCCTAAATACAATACCCATTCACCCTCACGTGATTAGTGTGAGGCTGATGACATCTATAAGAAAAGGTAGATGAATTGAAAGCTTCCCAAAGTTGAGATAAAATGTTATGGTGTGAGAAATCAGAAACTTGAAACATATCAAACAATCTTTGGATCTCAACAATTGGTACAAATAGGGTGATTGTATGTTACAATTGACTATCATTAGCAAAAGACATGACCTTGTACAATTGTATTGAGAATGTATTCCAATGCAATCACTCTTATCTATCACAATGCATTTATAATACCTGAAAATAATGTTAGTCCACAGTGAAATGGAATGTATTACACAGATCTGAATTGCGACTGCAGAGAGGTATATGGTTTGACTAATAATTCTAATTTTGAAAAAATGCAAATTAACTTAATTTCTCAAAGAGAAGTTATTCGGTGGTAGAACACCAGCCAGGGCAGTCAGCTTAATTTTTCCTTATTCAGATGAGCACTCCATTTAGTGCATCAGTAGAGCTTCTAATATAAATATTGCTAAGTTTAATTGCTCCAACTGCTTTATAGTTTCAGCGAATGATAATTGTTCTACATGCAACCTATGTTTTGGGACACCTAGTATAACTATCCATGTTCTAAGTTACACAGACAGATCTTTTGATCCTTAATAATTATGAGTACTTACCTAAATGTAGTCTAGGTTTATGTCCCTGTATAAGATGTATTATCATTGAGAAATGTTCCTATTTTATCATATGTTCATATATATAAACATACTGCCAAAATACAAATGTAATTTAAGTCTGTGTAACAGTATCTTGCTCTGCATTCTGAGTAGTTTTTGGAGAGAGCGGAGGCAACGACGATACAGTTGATGCACTTTATTGGTTGCCATTTCGCAAGTGGATCACTTTCAAGACTCTCCTGTACATTTATAAAATTGTCAATGGTCAAGCTCCAGATTACTTAGCGGAACTGTTTACTTTCTACGAACCTGGCCGATACCTCAGATCTTCAACTTATAGCAAATGTCTCAACATAGTTAAATCCAGTAGCACTACCGGGAACAAACGATTTTATTCAGGCCATTGAGACCAAATCTTGAGACTCGTTGCCCATTTATATTAGAACTGCTTCATCTGTTTTTATCTTGTAGTGTATCTTGTATTATTTTGTTTTTTGTGTGTCATGACACTCTAAGTGAATGGCGCTATATAAGTACTGTGTTTTATTATTTTTTCATTCAGTTATTTCCTACAAAGGAACATAATAATGTTGCAGCACTCCAAGACACAATATATAATCACTAAAATCAAAAAGTATTTGTCCAAACAAGGGTATACTTAGCATGTCTTTCTTCCTCGTAAATACTTGAGTATTGTTTCTACATATTCTTAATTAAAATAACATGGCTTTAATACAACATTTAGATCCTTTGCCATTTAAAGGTCCTGACTACATACAATAACGACGATCTACTTGAGCAGGTGCTTTGAGTTCCAGTCTCAATCTCCGCCAAAACAGTTTCTGTCCAGCTCTGTCCTCGGGCCATCGTAGGACCTCTTTCTTACAAAGAAGCTTACGAAGTGATAATGTTATCTTATCATTTGGGATGTCGTGCAATAAAACCAAAATAAGGACATCCAGATTATCATCCATGAGCCTCATTTGGGCCATCTCCATTTCATGATGACACCAACCACTTGCCACAAAGTTTTGAGACAATACTAAGATGGTCTTGTGACTCAATTGGATGTTCTCCGAAATACTTTCTATCAAAGAACTTCCTGGCATAAAGTCTCTGCTTTTGATGCATAGTTTCACTGGTTCAGGACCTTCCTCCATATTTGGTTGCAAGCTTTCATTCACCCAGTCGTCATCATCAGACAGATCATTGTATGCAACATAGGCTTGGTACCGAAGCTGAAGCATTTCAAATTCTTCATCAATGTTAGGAAAGGGGAGATAATTTCTGTACAGTAAGAACAGTTTGTATTTAATGTGCAAATGATAGCGGATAAGTAATATGATTATCATAAAAAACAGTAATATGAATGGAGAACTGATTCCAATATAAAATGCAGTGTAGGATCTGCAGTCTAGTTCTACTTGACTGACACTCATTCCTTCAAATCTTTCAGGGGTTGTACAAACATATTGACCAGGTTCTAACCATGTATCTGTATTTGATAAAATCCATCGTCTGAATTCATTCATTGTGAATCCTTCCTTATCACAATTACAGCTAAAGGGATTGTTACTTAAATCTAACGAAACAAGAACTGCTCTGTCTGATGATGACAGCAACCATAGGGGAATTTCTGTGAGTTGATTTCTTGAAGCACTCAGAAATTTCAAGGAAGCCAAATGTTCTAGCCCAGACAGAGATGTAAGACCATTTCCATCTATGTAAAGATAGGATATATTTCTAATAGCACTGTCTATAGAAATATCAATAGATTTGATTTTATTGTCATTCAGATTCAGTGACACTAAATTGGGTGCTTTTATAACTGACATTTGCCAAACGGATTCAAGTTCATTCCGTGCTAAAACAAGTGTTTGTAGACTAATTAAACTAATGTTATTGTACTTTGGATCTAATGTTTTAATCTCCTTTGCAGAGCCTGATAAGTCAAGACTCTTTAATGCACCACATTCATGAAGTGCTAAAGTATCTGGGAAGATGAATATTTCTGTATCAGACAAGATTAGGTTTGTAATCATTGGAAAAGTATAACATAATGTTCCAATCATATTAAAGTGTAAGTTTCTTAATTCAAGTGTATGAAGTGAAGGCACACGGGCTGGTAGTTTAAATGTTAAAGTTTTGCCCAGATCATTGACATATCCAATATTCAAATTCTTCATATTATGAAGTGAATGAAGCCATTTTGTATTGATGTAACTTGAGCTACTAATCTTGTTACTTGCAATCTTCAAATCTGTTAAAGTTGAGACTGATGCAAAAGCGTCCTCCTCAATTACAGAAATCATGTTTGAGCTTAGGTCAAGACTTTTCAATGATATTAATGGACTGAAAACAACAGAGGAGACTTCATTAAGTGCATTGTCACTTAAATCTAAATCTTTCAAAGAAGTAAGTCCACGAAAAGCATTCTTCTCCAAATGTTTGACTTGACAAGATTGTATAGTCAACATAAACAAATAGGGCATCCATATAAATGCATCATTTTTTATTTTATACAACTGCAACAATGACAATTCAAGATATGTGAGAGACTCGCTAACATTTACCAAGCCTTGGAAAGTTGTGTTGTCAAGACTGCGGGCATAGGCTTCAGTTGCTGATGTAAGTGTCAGAGTTTGTAATGGTGAGTGAAGTGATCCTAAAGCCGGTAACATTTCAAAGGTTGTGTAGAGATCAATAACACTTGAAAATGCTTCAAATGTATTCTTCTCTGCAAAACAGCTTATGGGTATTGGATAACATGACCACATTAATTTCTTGACACCATTAAGTGGCTTAAATGTAGCTTGTGTTACATTAACAGGACCAGTAGCAACATCAACCTCCTTTAAATCAGTCATAGCTTTAAAACTTAACAGTAAGCTGTCTAGGGCTCCAAAATAGAGTATGTGTAATTCTTCCAGAGAATGTAAATCAATAAAGATCTGACTAGATATGAACATCATTGTATTACCGTTTAAATCAAGTACAGTTAGGTTGTATAGATCACTGAATATACCATTTGGTAAATAGTTCAGGTGATTGTAATGCAAGTTCAAATTCAATAAAGAGCCAAGTCCTTTAAATGCTGTTGAGTTTAATTCCGATATCGCATTGTAACTTAAGTTGAGATGTGTCATTATTAGCAGATGGCTGAATGGTGTACCCTGTATTTCTGTTAGCTCATTTTGACTCAAATCCAGCTCAGTTGCCCAGTTTCGATCCAAAGGTGGAATATCAAGCAGACCTCTGCGTGAGCACTCAAGTTTGCTCCTGTTGTACATTTTACAAGCTAAACTTCCAAATGGGACCTCGCGTAAAATAGACATTTTTGTATTCATAATGACACAGCAAGAAAAAAGTAGCAAAACACAAACAATTTGCGCAGCCATCCTGGGAATGCACAGGATGCAATCTCGTCAAAATTGACAAATGAAAGCTACATCCTGCCAAGACTAGTGAGGTCTAAGTAAGAAAGTGAAATTCATAATCACTACCAGTAGTGATTTTCATTTCCTCATTAAATATTAACTGCATAATATGATAATATTTGAGAATGATACAACAATCTATCAAAAATGTGAAACTACTAGCTTGGTTGTGACCTAAATAATGACAAAGATCCATTATTCGTAAAAACTACGCATTTAAATAGGCCTACATGTATGTACTTGAAACTAATTGTTCTTTTGAAATCAAATTCAATTCCAATACTACTTCAAGGTATATAGTATTACAGATGCAACAATCGTATAATCACTGGAAAGAATAAGATAAAATATTTTCACTTTCATGCCTTAAAAGCAGCAAAAACTGGTTGCGGTTTTCAATCTATTAAATGTTGTTTTGTTGGGGATTCATCTTATAGAAATCCCTTGTTAATAGGTTACTCTCTGTTTCCACATTTGTTACGACTTTTGCATGTATCTATATTATCTTGTGGTGTATTATTTACTGTATGACTTTGTTCCATTATTTGCATTTGGGTTGCTTATATTGATGAACTATCTTTACTAGAATGAAAAAAGACTAGTTTCAAAAATAAAAAAGATATGATTTCCATTTTCCAAATTTACTGCTGACAATTAAAAAGCAAAACAAAAAAGACCCACATTGATTTCACTTTTGAACTAAGTGAACATATTTCACTGTAGGAGTAAACAACAAACACCTCCACAGCACTTAACCACCTGAGTGCCAATGATTGCAATTTACCCAGAAGCAACATGATGATAACTTGCCATCCTGCCCTTGGGCAAAATCAATTCAAGCGATTATACACGGAAAATAAAAATTTCATAAGGGCGCTTTATCCACTCGGCCACACATGCTCCTGGAATGTTGCAATATTGGTGCTGATTAAGCTGCGGGGAACAAATTGCATTTGGTTTGTTCAAGTGCGTAATAATGTAAAAATTCTAGTAATTTGACCTGGGGTCACGATTAGAGTTTGAAATAGACCATAATTATTATTAATTTTAATTATCATTATCAATTTCAGCAAGGATTTCTGCAAATTTAAGTCATCATCTGTAAAAATTAATAATAATAATAATAATAATAACAATTGGATATAACCAATTCTCTAAACTGCTGTAAACTGCAATAAGGACAAAAAAAAATTATGTTTGTTTGCCCACCGCGACCGACCCTAAAAATGCCAAAAATTTGGGTCGCGATTTTATTTTATTTTTTTTTCTTCAAACATGTAAAATATAAAAGATCAATATTTTCAATGTAAAACATAAAATTTAGCAGTGTGAAGTCACATTTGTAGTATAAAATGCATATTTCCTCTAAATAATGACCAACGATTTTTGATTAAGCCCTGCATTGCTTGGTATTCACGATAAAATCCATGGAATGACATCATATGTGTAGAGTAAAAAAAAAAAAAAAAGATTAACCAACCGACCCAAAATTTTAATTTTTCCACTGGAGGGCAAACAAACAATTTTTTTTTTTGGCCTAAAGTATTCATCACGTCATCTTGAACACAATAGAACCATCTACACATCCGGGTCATTTATCTCTTACTCTGACTCAACTTCCCGGATGTAGAATACATCAGTAGCGGTCATTGTTCGTAGCGGTAATAATCGCAGTATTGTACTACAGTCGTGACGAACGTAAACAAATCGTACTTTCCCCATTCCATGTGTTACGTTCGATCAGATAAATTGTGATTTTTTTGGGGTGAATGCTTGTTATATTTCGAAACCGGTATATCAGAAAGGTAATAGAATACATTGTTTTACTGGCAAGTCTCAAATGATGGGTCAAGATGATCAATATTTCGAGAGTTTTAACTGAAAACTTTTGATAGATGTAGTCCGCCATTTTGTGGTAGTGACGTCAGCGTAGGTCGGTCTATGAGGAGGCTGCCAGCAAAACTTATTTCTCACCTTATTTTGTAAAGCACTGGTGACCACACTGTTGGAGCCTGTCTTGCGGTTAGGTGACACACCGGGTTGTCTTGCCATAAGACTATTGACAAGACTGGTCAGCTCTTTCAGATCGGTTGATTTCACTACATTAGATATAGGAGGGTATAGATGTGACAAGGTCTGAAACCAAAGAAAACAAAACAACATAACAAATACACAGAGAGTACAGATGTTGTTCTTTGTTGGGCACATAATATTTTGTGATAAATGTAAAGAGACATTTAAAAACAAACCTTCAAACAGGCGGTTAAGAATCACCTCAGTAGAAACGCATTGATCCATGAGCAGATGGCTTATGTCTAGACTTATTTCCACTGGTTGTCCCTCCTTCTTGTCTTTGTCCTTTTTTGGATCAGGCACCTCTGTCCTTGTTTTTGTGTCGGACCCCATTGGAAATAAGTTTGCATAGGTAGCCAGACTTAATGGGTCATCCGTGCATATTTCGGATTTGGTATTTGATTTTAAACTCTGTTGTTTTTTGCATTTTTGTATTATTGCATCTCTTTTATAATTGTTCTCCGGAATGTGCTGAATAAATAACAAACAAACAAACAGACTTCAGGTCTTAGATACCAAGGATGCAAGTCACTGAAGTCAACTTTTCCTGAAACATCTTGAGGATACCCAAGGATATTTCTGTTGACATTTTCAACCAAGGTTCCATGACTACACCTGTGGCTTCAATTACCCTTTGACATTACTTTACTTCTTAAGAGTCAAATGCAAGCATTGTTACATGATCCTTATTTTAATTAAGTCACAGACCAAGTAAAAACACTTTACAACTTGTGTAAGTAAATCCTGTATTTTTTCTCAACTCACTTACAGTATAAATAAGTTTTCATAGATTTAAAGATTTAAATGAGATGGAGACAATAGGGACGTTAGGTTTTGACTAACAGCTGTATAGATTAGTTTTAGCATGTAAGGAACTGTTGATTGTAACCTAAATTTGAAGATACCTGAGGATATTTTGGCTAATTAACTCATTTTTGTTTTGATCATTTCATGAAGATATGCTGGAACACACCTTTGGCTGTAATTACCCTTTGACATCACTGTACTTCTTCGTTAGTCAAAAGCAATCATTGTTATATGATCCTACTGGCCATTTCAATTAATCTCAGATGATTCCTAAAGTGTTTCCTTTTACTCATTAACAAAAACCTTCCTAACGAGTAAGCCCATATGTAGGTCAGCATAATGAGATATACACTCACGGTCAAAAGCTTTTGCGCACCAAACCTTTAACTAGCCATATCTCGAGAACCGTTCATCATTTGCAGCATTTTATTTTTGGATTTTATATTTTGCATATATAGATCTAAAGAACTCAACAGGAATTGCATTTACCGCATTTGAAAATATGGCATGCTAAACATACTGTATACTTTCTTCTGCACATTCAAAAACGAAAATTAAATACATAACTGCACATTTGTTGGAAAACTTAATAACTTGAAAATGTTCTTTACGGTTACACAGTGATAAAGAGCATTGAATAATAAACTAAATAGGTATATATCAAAACGTGTGTGTGTGGTGTATTTGAATAGTCCAGGAAATCGGCCATTTTTATGGTTATGGAAGATCAAATATCAGGGGAACATGGATTATTTATATTGTATATATGGCACCTATAAAAAACATGATTTTTTAAGAGTCTTGGTCGTTTGATATAATAATTAGGTTTTTGCCCGTATTTAAGCGTGTGCAAACACTTTTGACCGCTAATGTATATTCTGGCACAATACAATGAAACTACATGGTATCGAAATCACAACCAATGCACATAAGTGCAAAAGGAATTTATTTCATAGGATAGATATAAACAGGATTTACAAGGAACACTTAAAGGTAGGTATTCCGATCTGGTGAAAAATTTAACATACTAGTACTCTTTTTCAATATTTAAGGGTCATAACCTATATAAAGCAATTGTAAAGTTTCATTCTCATATCTTGAGCCAAATCAATGCTACAGGTAAATATGTGTCTGAGAGTGACCCATAGAAACACATAGGATATTGATTTAGTTAACAAAATATTCCATAATTCAGCACTTTTTTGACCATATCTCTTCAACGAAACATAATATAGGCGTGAAAATTTACAGGGGTTATGAGAAAATATGTGCTTTCATGTGGTATCAAAATCTCCAATTTTATTTTGTGAATGAAAGTGATCGTAACACACACCTTTAACAGTTTGTTTTGTAGTTAGTTAAAATCTTTTAAAGTAAAGCATATATCACTGGGTCAGTTTGATGTAAAACATTCTGAATATGGGACAATATAATGTAATTGACAGATAATCAACCTTCATTGATATGTGCTCCCACAGAAAGAACGGTGATACAATTTGCTTAAGTTTTCTGTTCATTATTTTCATTATCCACATTCCCAGCTGGATTATGATAATAACATAATAGCAACAAAAAATAATTGTTAACTATTAAAAATAAGATTCCAATTATTTATAGCTGCCAAAACTCAAGATATGGTTAGGAGTTTAGATATAGTTGTGAATCATATGGATATGATAACGAAAATTGAACTCCTTCTATTAATGTTCACTTACGACGTAATGCTCATTTAGCAAGATCAAAGGTGTCAAAATGATCAGGAGATCATACTGCATCAAATGAGCTTTTACCCTAAGTAATTTGAAACAACCCTTTTTTGACCCCTGTATAACCCACCACTAATAATAGCAAAAACAAAACAAAACAAAATAATTGTTATAAAAAATAAGATTCCAATTATTTATAGCTGCCAAAACGTAAGATATGGTTAGGAATTTAGATACAATTGTGAATCATATGGATATGATTCACAACAAAAAAATAAAATTGAACTCCTATTAATGTTCATTTACGACGTAATGCTCGTTTATCAAGATCAGCTTTCAATTATGATACAACCTACCTCTTCAGGTGATTCTTTCTTCAAATCTTGCATTTCACGTTTCAAGAGAAAGCTTAAGTTTTGTAGAATTCCCCGTATGACCATCAACGACTGCTGCTTGTCTAGATATGGAAGTACCCTGGATATGAGTTTGCGACCTTTGCGTATCGAAAGCACCTGCACAAAATGATCGTTGCCAGATCTACAAATAGAGACAAAGGTGAATCATGTGGTTAGACAAAGTGATCACTCCTGTTAAGCAAGGTTGAACATTGTTTCAAATTTTATAAATCTTTTGATTATTGAACTTAACAATAGCATACACATTTTTTTTTATAAATGAAACAAACGTTTAA
The DNA here is from genome assembly GCA_000969725.1 of Ophiothrix spiculata. Classification (NCBI taxonomy): domain Eukaryota; kingdom Metazoa; phylum Echinodermata; class Ophiuroidea; order Amphilepidida; family Ophiotrichidae; genus Ophiothrix; species Ophiothrix spiculata. The sequence continues at coordinate 39,623 of JXSR01S010361.1, forward strand.
CTATTATCTATCTTAAACTTTCAGGAATTTTAGTGCTCATGATTTCCGAAAATATTTTGGGCGGAATTTGGGAATCCCGTGTGGTTTGTCGATTATCATTCAAGACATCGAAGTCTGTACAAAATGTTGAATGGAAGCTATAAGCTTATATCTCAACTCAAACATGTATTTTTATCAGATCTTGAATCTTTGCTTGCCTCGAATAGATTCATAAATGGGATGTTTTATAGGCTTTTTCAAACATCTCAGTGATCTCACATGTGAGTATTTAGTAATTTTGCGTTGTTGGCTTTAAGTAAGTCATTTTCAGGATTCAAGTAAGCTTGTTTTCTTCCCAATAGGGAACGGGGTTTCCAGGATTTTATAACCACCTTATATCATACAAGGGTTAGCTTGATTCTAAAGATCAAGTTGTTCAACCAAATCATCATTGAGTGAACAAGCCATAGTGGTACATGGCGAAAGCTCTGGTAAGCAGTGCCGGATTTACCTTTCCAAGGGCCCTGGGCCAGGCCTAAACTGAGGGCCCCATACCAATGATTTTTAAGTGGCTGTGACTGCTAACGTCAAAAATATGTTAGATATTTGACCCCCCCCCACCCCCGAGTTAGGGAGGGGGGTAAAAAAATCCCACTCAATATTCATTTTTTTCTTCCTTTTTTTTCCTTTTTCTGTTCTTTTTTTTTATTTTTGTTGGTTCTTTTTTTTTTGCTCTTATGTTCAAGGGCCCCCCTTGACCCAGGGCCCTGGCCCACCGGGCCCATTTATAAATCCGGCACTGCTGGTAAGCTTACAATTTTGCTTTGTGTGTTGGTTTAAATTATCTCAACATCAAGTTTGTTTAGATTAGATTTGCTCATATAAAACATTTGAATATTTTCACACATATTTTACCAGACATGTGAGAACCGGACAAAAAGCAACTTCACTTACCTGAAATTTTCAGCTCTTAATTGTTTATACATGTCACAAACTAGCTGGTTTTTCTTTTCCAGATTCAGGGCTCTATCTGATTCAGGTAAAGCCAACACTTGTTTCTCCAGATCTTCAATTTCTAGTAGTAGGGAGTACATTCGCTCAATGGACAGCAACACACGGCGACGTCTACTATGGTCTTTGGCCTTTTTCTGGAAGGAAAAACAAATTTGGCAAATAAATATTGTGCACATACCTTAAATAGAATACCTTATTTATAGATCCCCATAGTTATTGCTGTGTAGTTGACTAGATGTATGCTCATTTATCCAAGTCTTGAGATTTTGTTATCCTTTCTGCAATTTCATTCATGTCAGATCCTATAAATGGCCAATACATTTGGATGGTTTTGTGCCTTAAGGATGTGTCTGCATTTTGACAATTTGGGAACACATGATTTCAAAATTTGACGATAGTTTCAAGTTCAAAGTTTTAATACACATTGTAACGATTCTGGAGTTTTGCAATCATGAAAATCTGACATAATTTGATTATTTGGAATTTGGTATCATATGCAAATTTAGACAGAAAAGCAGATACATTCTTCTGGCACTAAGGCTTGGCGTCCGCAGACATTCGCTCACCCGAGAGACATTCGGTTGTGATATACGCTGAAATTGAGAGAAAATATTGCTTATAACGCTTAACTACTGGTTAAATCGATGTTAGCATCAGTTAAATTAACAAATTCTCGAGCATTGTACAATCGCTCTTGTTTGCAGGGATGTAAGTGACAAATGTTTAAAAGCCTGAAGAAGTGAAAGAAAGGCCTGAAAATGGTGTAAAATGTCAACAAATAGGCTGAAAATAAACAAAACAGCATAAATTTTGACAAAATACAGGCCCGAATTCAGGCACTGGCCTGAAAACTCACATCCCTGCATTTGAGCGAAACAGTCAGAGCGAATATTGCCAGCGAAGGTCACTCGGACGAATGTCTTTGGACATAAAGCAAAAGCCTCTGTATTTTGCTTCTTTAGACTACATTAGACTCTTCTCTTTCAGTTAAAATCACAACTTTCCCCAAAAGGTGAAAATTGAGTGTATTAGTACCATACCGCCATGATCATGTTTGATCTACATGGTGTATGATTTTACCTCCACTGCTAACTCGGGAAAGCATCCAGACATGTTGCTCACTCCAGTAGCTGGGTCCAGTTACTGATTTACCTCTTTTCCTTTTCTAGAGGTAACAGTCGAGTTAAAGGTCGAGATAACATTGATCAGATGTTCATTTTGCAAGCGAGTTGTGAGCCGCTTTTAAAACAAAACAGCTTAGCAATTGCGATCACACAAGAACAGGACTTGTGCGTTAACGTGAGTGGCTCGTGAGGGAGACACCTACAAAGAAAGTAACTTGAAATAACTTTTAGTCACTTTTTAGTTGTGTACGAGGGGGTATCCTATAGGTTAGGATCTCCTGAAAGTATGACTTTTGGGGAAATACAAAATGGATATTTTGGCTAAAAGAGGTCCTCTACAATATCGTTTTGTGGACAGTCCGCTTTAAGTGGAAGGAATGTGTTACTTTGCACATTGCCTATACAAAGATGACTTAAGGGTCACATAATAAAATGGCTGTATTTCTTCTTGGTGATCTTTAAAACTTTTTGATACCCCCTCGTATAATGGATTTTTATTTCCTTCACATATTTAATCGGGACGATAGCAGTTTACGAGGGGTAAAATAGCCATGACCAAATGCTGATGTGTGAACGTGCTAAGTTGACTCACTCTGGAGCCGCTCATGCGCAAACTAGATATGGAAAGTTATGACCAGCTATGTGTGAACAAAGCCTGAGACTTAGAAAGTTACCATTAGAGAATATATCTGTCATGTAGATGCAAGAAAGACATATCTGCAATTGCTGCCATATGCTATAAAACATCTGTTAGTAGAATGCAAATAAACTGTAAGTCAGCAACTCAGTCACCTGAAGAACTATTTAAAGAGCCAAAGACCCAAGACTGGGTATTTTACAGCGTGCAAAGCAAATGAAAATTGGCAGCTATTGCAGTTAAAGGGCAAAGGAAATGAAATTTCAAGTTTACATTAAAAGGTGAGAAGTCATGGAATCCAAAACAATGTATTTCATGATTACCCGAGGGCTTCCTTTTAGTGGTATAATGATAATTAACATAATTTTGGGTCAAGTACAGCTGGAGGGACTAAAACATGTTCAATATTTCACCAGCGATGACATCATTTGAGGCAAAGATTTAGTTGTGAAATACTGATGATTAGAATGATGAATTGAATAGAGCTCTATTCATTAATGTCTATTAAAAATCAATATAACACAAATGTCACAGCTATTGTGTTTTTATGGCCCCGTTTTGGGAAGTGGAATGTTCTAATAATACTTGGGAGTAGGTCTATCACTTCATTTCCTTTGCCCTTTAAGGCTTTCTTGCATTCAAATGACCATATCTGTGACCCACCTCCTCATCCTCAGCACTACTATCTATGCGTATATCTATTATCTGCCGAGGATTATTGACACTAGATGACGTCAAACGGCCCAAAGCGTTGGCAAATTGAGCTGAAAAAAAAAGGATGAAAAGTTACAGGTCAAATTCATTTTCCTGCTCAGCAATAATCAAAATTAGCAACTCGGGAGTCTTTTGTTCAGTAAGCTAGCACCTTATTGTTTAAGCATATTTGACTGGTTAAAAAATGAAATGATGCAATCACTGTATCAGAGAGCCCCTACCCTTAAGTTATGATTTCTAACCCATCACTATTGGTAGAATGGATGAGTATACATATGATATTTTCAAACATCCAAAAACGTCCACCTTTGTAAGTAATAATATATGGGACAAATGGGACATCTTACATAGGAATCAAGGAAACTTGAGTTATATAACCTCCCCGATGTTTGAATTCAAGATATTTGGTTGCAGGCCTCTCAGGCCCAAGGTTTAAGTGTTGGTCTGTTGTGATATAAGTCAAGTACAACCTGATCAAGGATGAGTATGAGTATGAAAACATTCCAGTCAATTAAAACTTTATTTATTTATCCCAATATCACACTTTTACACCAAGGACCAGTATAAGTACAAGAATTTCTTACAAAAAATACAAGTAGTTAATGTTTGAGCACTACGCCACTGGTATTGGCCCCGTTGGGAAAGGGTTCAGGTTTAATTCCTAGATAAAATGTACTTTCCCATTTGTAACGTCCCTCCACCTCAAACCAGCAGTAAAGCTGGCCTCTGGTCATTTTCACAATAAAGTCCATGTTATAAGAATTAAAATGACACCTTGATGAACTTTACCCAGCATCTACAAGTCAAGTTATGGTCCATCAAAGTTTTGTCATGGTGGTGTAAAAGATGAAACCGAGATAAATGCAAAAAACTAGTAAGCTATATGCTTTCTAGCAGTTTTGTACAATGCATGAATGTTGTGAATCTGCAAAAAAATATTTCACAATAAAGAATCTTGCATTATATTTTCACCTGTAGCGCAAATTGAAATTTGCTGACTTTACGGCTGTTAAAAGTGTTTAAGGGGAGACCCGTAAACTTATCTGCAACTGATTGCCATTATCTTAACTAGACGGCAAAGTCAAATTTTGGGCATCTGACTGGAACATATTCAATTTGAAGTTTTAAAATCATCGATATGGTACACAAGCACACAACCAAATGCATGAATAAGAGAAATTGTCTATATGTTTAAGATTAGTGAAGAAATAGATTGTTCCGACCAATTCAGATATCTGAACCAAATTGCCGATTAGTTTACGTGTCTCCCCGTAAGGCACATTTGTCCCCTTTATCATTATGAACCTGAAAAAATCCCTAAAATATTCAGTCCCTTACTTGGTTGATAAGTTTTAGTTTCAATCTGCTTTGGTGTGGTTACCAGGGCTTTGTCTTTGCTCTCATTGTTATCTTCTGGTTGGACCCCTTCTTTACTTTGCTCCTTTCCCTTCTTTTTCTGCATGTATGTCTACAGTCACATAAATGATAAATGAAAAACACAGCATGTTACTTTTTACATATGGATAACAATCATGTTCGATTGCAGATTATTCTTGGACTCTGTCATGTTGAAATAGTACAATACAATCATAAAGTCAGTATGGAAAATGTCCAAGTCGTAGGCAGGGAAGAACATTTCTGGAAACAGAAGATCAAGGAGGCCATGGAAATAAGGACCCAACAACCAACTCTCAACAGGGACACTGGCTACGATCTGCCGGCCATCTATAAATTCTGCTGTCACATGACCATCCTCTATGACTAGGAGGATTTCACCACTACGCTGAATGAAGAGGTTGAGAGAACTTCGCAAGCTACGTCGCAGCAATTTCAAGTCTCTGAAAAGGTATCTATATATTACTATGATAACAATCATATTTTTACACAGTGTGATTCATTGCAGATTTGCTGTTTGGTAGATGAACCCTCACGTCTCCATATGTTACAGATTGTAACATAACTGTGCTGCACAAAATACACATCCACCAATTTGCAGACTTTTTAATTTATATCTGGGAGAACTGGACCATTATTTAAAATCTAATGGAAAATCTCTGATGATGTTTCCACCTTTAGAATGTGGTGATGATAAAAAGACATTTTTTTGGGGGGTGGGGGGTCATAAATGAATTATAAATAATATAAAACAGATATAAATTTATGAATTATAAATAATATAAAACAAATATTAACTGCCTTAGATTTGCCTAATGGTAAATATCATCACTCAGTGAAATATACATGTACCATTTTACTTGAATTGTGTATGACTTGTAGAAATTTCATATATGTTTTAATAATAATAATAATAGTAATACACAGCATTGAAATAAATTTAAATGTTTTAATGATTTCAGTAACCTTGAACCTCGTTAGTTAGTTCAAAAAGAAATACACAATCAGCAAAGACTATGCAAAAAGATATCAAATCTTTTTGCCAACTAGCGTGCCCAGTTTGGCGAGTCAGTCGGGGCAAAAGGCCCATTCGGGGATCTTGACACAAAAAAGATAGAAAAGAAAGGGGAGTAGAGAAAAAAAAATCAAAAGAAAAGAGAAGAAAAATAGTTTTAAATGTTTTGATAATCATTGAAAAACTTGCCGTGCACTAGTGAGACCTTGGATTTCCCTTAGTTTTTGATAATTTAAATGATAAAAAGCAAAAGATTTTGTGCGCTTCCTGCGAACTTTCATGTATTATCAATATTCAGTCAAAATTTGCCAAGTTTTGCACGAATTTCAAGATTTTAAAACAATTTTTAGCTGAATTGACAATATCTTTTGCGCGCTACGCACGCATTTTAAAGGTTACATAATTTTTCCTCCGGCAAGCCGTCCCCTCTAAATTTTTAACCTTCCAGCACCACTGGCCATTCGGGGGAAACTGATGGTTGTGCCCCCCACTCAAAAAATCCTGGTCACGCCACTGCTTCAGCCTTGGCAGACTATCTTAACACACTACTTTTTGGCATTCAACTTCCAATAACATAATACACTTCTCAAACCTATATTCAGACAAGGTTTTACTGGTAGAAGTGCTCAGAGATTATTAAATCAAAGAATTACCCTATCTTCTCCCTTTGTCAATTTGCATTTCTTTTTCGCATTCAATTGACTGATTATATGCAGACTCATATTGTAGCAGAATGACTAGGGTTAAATAAGATATCAAAACCCTGATATCATGATAGGTCACACATGGCCACAATTGTATCCTTGTGGTACACCATGCCTGGGGTCGATTTCACTAACGTTAAAATGCATCGTTAACCCATCGTAAGACCAAAACACATCGTTAGCTTTGACCACCTCTTGACCCCACGCAACGTTAACAATAGGGTTTGATTTTTCTAATGTATAATTCATATACTTTACGATGCTGTGAACACTTACGAAGGGTTTTCATGTCTTTTTGATATCTAGTTGTAGCTACGAGCTAAACCCTTCATAGCTACGATGCATCGTAAATGTTAGTGAAATCGACCCCTGGTACTATGGGACCCCAAATGTATCACTGTGGAACACCCTACCTGATAGTATGGGACATCAACTGTATCCCTGTGGAACACATACCTGTTAGTATGGGAATCAAACGTACCCCTGTAGAACACCATACATTTTAGTATTGGACCCCACTGTATCCCTGTGGAACACAATACTAGAACAATATACCTGTTAGTATAGGACTCCAACTGTATCCCTGTGGAACACCATACCTATTAGTATGGGATCAAAACTGTATCCCTGCAGAACACCATACCTGATAGTAGTAGTCATCAATGCATGGATTATTACTCTGCAGCTGCAGCATTTGGATCTTAATAACCCAATCTTTCTCTCTCTGACTCATCAAGTTGGCAAATTCATCTCTTGGACCTCTGTTTTCTTGGCGCTGATTATTGTCATAGTTACGTCTGTTGTTATATGGGCGTTGATAACGTGGGTCCATTCGATTCCTATTCCTGAAGATTATAAACAGAAATGATCATTGATCTTAAGGTGGATAATATCAGTCAAAACATTTTAAGACTATGTGAAACTTACAAATCACATTTGCTGATAGCTGTGGTGCCCATCTTTATCTCCTTAAGAGGCATTTACTTCATCATACTGTGTACATGCGTAGCCTAGGGTAAAAGTCCTAGACTTTTAATCACTAGGCATTGAAAGTCTTGGGGTCAAGTCCAGTGGGGGCGTGTGTAGTGTCCTTGAGGAAGATACTTACCCTATTGTGCTCCTCTCCACCCAGGTGTCAAATAGGTACCAGCTTTCTTCAATGCCGGGAAGGTAACAGACTCGCGGGGAAAAAGGTGTAGCGATCACCGCAAATATAACAAAAAATGTGTCTGGCCCAATCGCTTCGAAAAAGAGATGGGCACTCCGACCTGTGAAATATAGGCCGTCCCCTTTACCTTTACCTTTTTTAACTGTGTATCTTTGTAAAGGGTTCACTACTCCTTAAAAATGGAGGCTAATTTACCTTCCCTGTGCTTTTAGCATGCAGGTACTAGCTTTTTCTTATCTTTCATTGTTTCATTTTTTTCTTTCATTGTTTCATATAATTTTGTTGCTGTTGCATATTGTAAATAAACTTGCTGATGGAATAAAATCTGGCACCTTGGTTGGAAGGAGTGATGTGGATAACGTCTTGTAAAAAGACTTGACACTGTGGTGGCCATACCAGGGGCTTTAACCCACTACCTCTCCATTACAAGTCCAATGCTCTAACCGATGCACTACAGTGCTCAAAATACCTTTCAACATAATGTATGGTTTTTAATTATTCCATAGTATTGCTTGTTTAGCAAGACGTATAAAAATTAAACCTTCAACACTAACTTTATAAAATGTTTACACCACTACACTTACTGTTGATTATACTGATTTGGTGGGTATCTGAATCTTCCTCTTGGTCCTGGATCGCTGCGGGCATGCATAGGAGGAATCCTGCAATCAGTGGAGAAACAATTGGCATTAACCTTCCACTGCCATTTTACATAAGATCATTCATGCTATGCATTTAGTGCTATGGAGAAGCCATCAGAAGCGTTTATCTTATAAGACACACTAAGCAGGTAAGCAAGTAAGGATATTTGATGCCTTCCCTAAGCAGAGACCCAAAAAGAATGGAGTTTAGAGTCAAATGACAATTTTCTTGCAATGAACCCAAAACAGTCTGGCACAGCATCATTTGAGTTTAAAATGATCCCTTAACTGGTATATACAGTGTACTGAAGTTAACACACCATGTAGTTATAAAATACTCATAATAGGAAACAAAATTTTTGAGAACATATTATGTGCCATCCACCACAAGTATGCACTAATCTTAATTTTATCAGTTACAACTATGTGTTTGCCCTATATCTTGAAATAAAAAAATGTTAACTTTACTGGTGTTCCATTTTAACAGTCACATATTACCATCATCGCACACAAAATGACTGTTTGTCACCCACCGCAAACAACATAGCATTCAACATACCATTCTCAGCACATACCTTGGATGCATGGGAGTTAATCCATGCATGTAACCCATGGGTGGTGGTCTTCCTCTTGGGTGTGGTGGGTGCATTCCTCCAGGTGTGTGAGGGTGCGGCATCCTACCAGGACCTCCAGGAGAAAATGGCATCATGGGAGGAGGTGGGCGCATCCCAGGATGCATCATTCTTGGTGGCGGTTTCCCCGGTGACGACGACATTGGTGGACCTGCTTGCATCATTAGTTTATGGGTGATCTGGTTTGGCGACACCCTGCCACTGGTATTATGCATATGCAAAATTATTTGTGCTACTTGAGTAGGGGAGACGCGGCCATTGAGATTGTTGACAATTTGCTGGGTTAGGTTGTGAATTACATTTGGTGGTAATTGCTGCTGTGGTCTGGGGGCACTCATACTTAGTGGGTTCTGCTGGACTGGAGACTAAAAAAAGGAAACAAACTTATGTTAAGTGTTACATACAATTAACAAAATTGGACTATTATTAAAATCATAAAATTGTACATAAATCAAATCCGTAGGGTTCGTATGCAAGATCCGGTGCAAAATGCTGTATGAGTATCCGAGTGTGCAATAACACTGAAAAACTATGCAATAACACTGATTATAGATTGTATGCATGTTGATTTCTCTTTTTTACCATTAAACAAAGATTAGGTTGCAACAATACATGCAGTGAATCGCTTGATTATCATACACATTGGTTGCATTCTGATGTTAATGATTTGTACAATAGTTCAACTATTCTCCGGCTTCAAAAGCTCCAAAATCCCGCGGCACGTCTCGTGTTTGGTGTCAATCGTCGTACGAACACTGCTCCACTTTTGCCCGAGCTCCATTGGTTGCCTGTCCATCAGAGAGTGAACTTGCTACTCAAGATCTTGCTTCATGTGTACAACTGCGTTTACCATTTAGGCCCAACATATTTGTCTGAGATTTTGTCACCATATGATTGCTCTAGGAGCGGTTTGAGATCTTCCAGTGACAAAACCCGCCTTGTTGTACCATTTAAT
>JXSR01S010362.1:6880-17626 GCA_000969725.1 Ophiothrix spiculata
CACACTTTTGTTGCTTTGCAGTTTTGTCGCTTTGCTGCTTTGCCGCTTCATGTCGCTCCCAAAGTTGAATTCATTTCAACTCAAAAATTCTTGTCATGCGACAAAAATTTGCCGATATCGATTACCTCAGCGACATGTAGCTTTGCCGCTACGACAACCGGAAGCGGCAAGTTTTTTCAAAAAATATTTGTCACGCAGCGACAAAGCTGAAAAGCGACATTAGTATGAAAGCAGCATAACACAAACCAACTAATGTTATATTAAAACTTCATATTTATTGATAACATTTCTTGTCACTAACGTTGATATAATTTCAATCCCTTTTGATGTCATTTTTCTCAGAAATTATTGTCCCCTTAGAGGTCAATGACCTTCGGGACACATTTGGGCCCAACATCAATCCAGAATACAGTTTGATTTTACTAATTTCCTGGGGCATTTAAACCATCGCTGTACTCAACTAATGAGCTTATTTAAAAGCTTACAATGTAGATAACCCCTTATTTATTTTGCCATCTGTCCTCAACTTTCTCACCAATTTTCTCACCTTTTCACTGCTTTCCTTGGTCTTATTTCACACTAAGCTCCACCATCTTATAAGTTCCAGAGGTTCGGTAAGCTTTAAGAGGCACCCTAAAATTTGATCGGATGGGAGCCAGTGAGTAAGCAGAGATAGCTTTTAAAACATGTGTATGCTTGAGGCTTGCATGTTTGTTTCAATGAGGTATAAGTTTGTTTCCAGTTGTTTACTCTGGTAAGGATACACGAACAACCGAACCAAGGGGGAGCAAGGGGGGCAAGTTGCCCCGGGCGCCACCTCTAGGGGGGCGCCAAATCGTCACTACATAAAAAATAATTGGACCAACATTTCTGAAATTTGCCAATTTTTGCCTAAATTTTTTGCGCGCTCCGTGCGCCCTTACAATTTCATTTTTTTAAAGGTTAAATAAGGCTGAAAATTTTGTAGACAAATTATAGCTGAAATTACCAATTTTCGCCAAAAAAGAGGTGATTTTCAAAGCTGTTGGCATTTTTGGGGGTGTGTACCAGGGGGGCGCCAGTTTCACTTCTTGCCCCAGGTGCCAAGACACCCTAGCTACGCCGCTGGATACATGCCAAAGAGGTAAGGTGTAGCGGGTGACAATACTTTCTGCCCACCCTATAGTTTTGAACCAGATGCTATCAGATGTGATGTCATTCTGTCTGAACCGAGTAGTGACTGAGGGTGGTGTTAATTGCAAGTTACTGGTGACTAGGTGGTGTGTTTAACACTGGTCTGGGGCGCAGACTACCGGTACTAACAACTTTGAAGGTCTGTTGAACACTAGTGCATAGCATAAACAATGTGTTAAGATTGACATCTGTATCAAAAATACATGACACACGATGACAATTTTTGAAATACGTAAAGAGTAGTATCCATAGATTATATAATACATTAGGCAAAAAAAAAAGTTTTTGACTTGCCCTTTAGTGGTGAAAATGTGGGTCAGTCGGTCGGTCGGTCGGAATTAGTTTTTTGGGTTTTTTTTAATTTTTTTCCCAAAATGGACCAAGAAAAACTGTGTAAAATAGTTTATATAAATGTTGCATGCTTTATTCATTCAAGATTTATGTTTATTTCATGCAAAAATATAACATTTTGTTAATATTGTAAACTCAAACCAAATATCATGCTATTTTTACAAAATTCACTGTCGAAATAAGCAAAAGTTCATCAAAAAATAAAAAATAAATAAAAAAGCGACCCTAAATTTTGCAAATTTTTGGTCGGTCGCAAAGGGCAAGTCAACAACTTTTTTTTTTGGCCTTAGCCTTGATTATTGATTTTAGAATCCTCTTTTAAGCAATACTATAATATTTTGATCAAAAATGGTTTATAATAAAAACAGAACAAAATGAAGGAATGTAAAAAGTATTTTCAAGTGTATTTTGTCAAAAAATTGTTTTGCCACCAAAAAATTGATAAAAAGTACATACATGTTTTCCTATACTAATATACGTGGAATTAAATTCGGGATCCCGAATTTAATTCAACAAATCAATAAACCCAATAAGCTAAAAAAATCAAAGGTCATGGGTGACAGGGGGCGCTTCATTTTTAATTAACACTTTATTGTATTGCTTTAAAAATGGCAATAAGATTATTTTAAAAATGGTGAACATTTACAAGAGTATTGGTCAAAAAGCTGCAAATTTATGTAGTTTGAATCATCCGATCTTATTCAAATCTCACCAGTTTATGGTCAAGATAGGTACATGTATAATTGAATTATAACTGATAAGTTGGACCTTTTAATGTTAGCCACAGCAATTTTTCAAAAAAAAGTCAATTCCATTGAAAATGTTATGTTACCATTGCTGTTGCTAGCATTTTAACTATTGAGTTTTATCATTTGTAATTCCTTATTTCTGCTATAATCTGGTAATATCTAAACAAGTTTAGATGATTCGAACTCCGTAAATTTGTGATATTACGAAAAAAAGGTGCCATCTTTTTTGAAGAAAACTGTAGACGTCCTTTTAAAGATGTTTCTGTCATTGAAATCAATAGCCAAGGCTAATATGTACTTTAGAGACTCTATTCCTTATGTATGCCAAATAATGTGATATTTTGTAATGTGCAAGTATGCAAAAACTCACAGTAAACATTACATTCCAACATGTTGTTGCTGAAAAAAAAAGTTGTAATTTTGCCACCATTTTAAACCACGGAAGCAGTTTTAGGTGGTAGTGACACTTAATCATTTTTACCATTCATAAAATCGAGACAACTGATATCCGACCACGGAGCAAGTAGAGTAAAGTCTCCTCGTTTCATTGGGCAAGAAACTTTACTCTACTTGCTCCGTGGTCGGACAGTCACGCAAAGCCGTGGGTCCCCTGTGCGAATAGACTCCTTCATGGGGTATGCATGTTATGCAAGTACTTGTATCATTGATTGATATTGACCCCGAGTTTGACCTAATCTCACTGGATCAGAGGATTGATGTTCAATTAAATGCTTGATTTAATATTAGGGATAACCATGAAGTTATGTATATCTTTTCAAATCATGCGCCCTTATTTTCTCTGTAAAAATAGAAGGGAAATGGGTGCTGAATCACGAAAATCTGTTACTTGGTTGCCGAGTTATGGCATTTTAACTGCACAGATCAGGGTTTTTTCTCTAATTTTTTTATGGGGGGGGGACAAAAAAAATTTCGTCCGGTCCCCGTCGGGGATGAAGTCAGATGGGGGGGGGGACAAATATCGGGGACTTTGGTTTGGGGGGGGGGGACTCAATCAAATGGCGAGTTATCACTTTTTAGTGATAAAACATTATGAATTAATAACAGAGGACTGCACTGGTAACCTTAATTAAACCCATTCAGAAGTTTATAACAACTTAATCAAAATATCTGACGGAATTGGCAACAAAATATTCCAGAAAAATCACTACACAATAAGGGTTAAAAATTTATGAAACTGGGACGCGGATCAGATGGTGGGGGGGACAAGCTCTGTTCAAAAATGGGGACGATCGCCAAATGGGGGGGGGATTTGTTGATTTTTCGCCGGATGGGGGACTTCCGAAGTCCCCCCCCCCAGTCCCCCCAGGAAAAAAACCCTGCAGATGTTGAAAAACAAACAGCTAAACATGTTTAATGATTATGTGAAATCGCTGTTTTTGCTGCCATTGCTAGGTACCGTACTGCATAAATTAGAGATACCGGTATGTGTTATTTTCATTCCATATGTTACCTAGTCCAAATATCATACTCTCTGTAAATGTTTTATCAAATACAAATAATTGACTTTCTCTAGTACTGTAATGCTGAATGTTGTGTTGTAAACTTTTGTGGTGTTTGGGGAATAGAATATTGTGGGCATGCAAAGAGTGCATCACATAACATAAACATGCATACCACACTTAACAAGTAAGCATTCCATATGCACCTAGTCAGTCCTGGTTATCGCATGTTAAATGGCTAATATATATGCGATGGATCACCCCAAAAAGGGGGACTTTGCGACAGAACACATTTGGGCAGCAAAAAGTATATAGAAAATTAAGAATTTCCAGCAGATTTCCTGCTATAAAATTTGATCGCCTTGATCAATTTCAACATATAAGGTGCCATTTTAAAGCTTAGAAAATGTTGTAACAGATAAAATGATAAAAATCAAAATTGATATCATCTGCAAATTCCCCCCTTTACGAAATGAACCATCATGTCGGGGCCTACATGGTATTCTTTGACACACGGTGCACTCTTTACATGCAGATTTTTCAACATATTTAATTCCTTATTTAGTAACAAGTTAGTCAGATCGAATTTCAGCATTGTTGTTACGAAAGTCAGGAAGGACTACATATGACTGCAAAGAAAATTAACTATTTTAAGCATTTTGAATTGGTATTTTTGATTTGGGCTGATATCACTGGTCATCAAATACATAGTATTATAATATAAACCTGCATTAACAGATGCCACAAAAAGTTTCCTGAAATCATGGAATTTGTATGATACTTTATAATAAGGTATTCATTTACATTTATGAATTTAATTTCAGAGATGTCACTTTTCAGGATTTTTCCTGAAATTGGGATTTTTCCTGAATGTCTTGATTTCAGGAAATCTTGCTCAGTACAAAACAGTAGGAAAATGCACTTTCCCTGAAACTTTTCTATCATTTCAGGAAATTTTATGACTTAATTTTTGTCACCCTGTAACATCTCTGAAATTCAATAAAACAATCTACAAACCTGTATGTACATATAGAGTTTTTAATAATAAAACAACTGTACATAGTACAATTTCAATGCAAACCAACTTGAGTTTTATTTATTTTGAGTTGATTACCAATTTGTGACCATTCATCTCGAACCAGTCATAGATGTGGCTTTTTTTTTTCATTTCTATTTTACTTTTTAAGCCCCCCTCCCCTCCCAAAAAAAAAAAGGTTTGTCTCAGAAACCAGCGCACATTGCTATGTGAAAATTAATTTAGCGTGTAGAGCTACGCGCTCGTCTATTTCTTCTTTTTTTTTCAGTAATCCAGCGATCGACGGCCATCCGGGTTGCTGTTCCAATTTTACCTTGAATTTTACGTTTTATTTCAACTGTCAAGACTTTCCATAGTTAAAACGGGCGGGACATACTTAGAAACTGGGCACTTCATACACGTAAGTTGGGCAAACTTTTAGAGCGTTAAAAAATATATATTGCATACCGCATAGCTATTTTTCTAAAAAAATCACATACCGCATGGCTTTTTCGCAAATGGTTTCTGAAACAAACCTTTTTTTTCTTGGCCTTAAGGTGCGTTTACACTATGACGGAGGGTAATGAACTTGCAACTGGAAACGACTGATAGTAACGATAGTGTGCGTGGCCAGCAGATTGTGTGAGTGTTAACTGACTTTAACTAACGATGACGGGCGGATAATTCAAAACTGCAATCCACAGGTCTACGTTGCTTATCGTTACCCCTAAGTCGTCACAGTGTAAACGCACCTTTAGTAAGATTAAAATGACACTTCACTGAGCTTCAAACGGCTCCCAGATGTAAAGTTGAAGTCCATCAAAGATTGTCATAGAGTAAAAGGTGAAACTTGAATATTAATGCCTTCAAAGATCAGTAAAGACCCATGTTTTGTGCTGATGGTTTTCAGGACATAAAGGTGTTTATAATTTTTGATATAATTTTCTTGAAATGAAACTTTTCAGTTCTTTTGAAGGGAATTCCTACTGAAGCAAGTATATAATGATTGCGAATCTTCAAAAGGATCAATTTGACCAAATTACAACCTTCACATATATATTTGAACTTGTATTGCAAAATGAACTTTGCTGCATTTATGTCTGGTTCCATGTGAATGGACAGTTATTTTGTTTTGGTATGTGTAAAGATACAACATATTTAACTGATTTTTGACATGTGCATTCACTATTATTGAAGTCATTAAATTTCCTACAAATCATAAAAATCTGAACGCAATCAAAAATAAGCGGATCACCTTTCGTAGTATAAAAGACATATCGTTTCACACAAACACAGAGTCTATCAACCAACCAAGATAGGCACAGTACGTTTCCGTTATCACTGCATAGTTGCACACACCCTCAGTATTTGCATCCTGCAGATTTGTAGGAAATTTAATGATTTCAATAATAATATATTATTGGTGAACGTTCATTCCACTATGCTGCGTCTTCTGTATGGAACTCGCTTCCAAACAGCATTCGCAGTATTTCAACACTTCCTGTTTTCAAACGCCATCTCAAAACCCATCTGTTCTGTCTTGCTTTCCCTGAATGTTAGTGTTGTGTTCTCGTTTTGTTTGGCGCTCGTGAGTTCATCAGAAGATTTTGCGCCCTAAAAGCACCCTTTATTATTATATATTTGTATTTGGTTGCTTATGGCCATTTTTATTTCATTTGTACACTAACATATTTTTGAGAACCAACATTGGTATTTTAGGGATCTGTTATACATCAATATAATGTGAGTAACGTCTCCCAACATACGCTGCTCTGTTTTATACATCAATATATCTATTAATTTGTTATTCATATTGTCCGTTAGACATTCATTTAATCTGTTATCCACACGGTTGTATGTTAGTTGTACATTGGCCCTAATACAATGAGCGACAAGCCCCTTTTGGAAATAAATATGGGACCGTCCAGCCCGTATGAGCAGTAAATGCCAGAAACTTCATTTTGCGCTACAGGTGAAAATACATGTCTCAAGGTCGTAATTTGCCAAAATTGATTTTTTGACAGATTCACAATCTTAGTGCTTACTACAAAATACCAACAAAGTTTCATTTCAAGAAAATGATAGGACATGTGAAATAAATTGGCATATTCTTAAGACGATCAACAGAAAATATAAGGCTTACTAATCTTTGAACGCGTTTATCTCAGTTATACGTTTTACTCCCTGACAACCTTTGGCGGACCATAACTAAACTTCTGGAAACCGTGTGAAGTTCATTAAGGTATCATTTTAATCCTTAAAGCATGGTCTTTGCAAATAACTAAAAAAGTGAAAATGACAAGAGCTGGCATTTACTGCTGTTTTGGGGTGGACGGTCACATATTGTATTGAATCAAGGTCTCCATCTCTATCTTTCATAGAGCCATCTGAGCTCTTCACGATGCATTGCTCAAAATTTAACGATATATGGTTTCCACACTTTGAAACACACCATTAGAACATGCACATCAGCAGAAGTCGAGTGATGTTTCTACTGAACACCCGTATTTCTAAAGCATATAAATGTTTGCTTTATCTACAACGGTCTGTAATGACATAGGAATCCAAATGATGTCTTGCTGGTGGCAATATACTACACCTCTCCCTAGGTAGAAGGATAGCAGACCATGATTTGTCTTTGTATCTGTGCTGCCTCATAGCAGCTAAAGCTTTATCTACGACACTCTGTAACAACAAAGGAACCCAAATATCTTGCTGGTGGCAATGGCACGCTTCTACCGAGGTTGATGGGTAGCGAACAAAAGTTATAAACCATTCCACTGCCTTCGTATCTGTGCTACCCCATAGCAGCCAAAGCTTTATCTACAATCTATAACGACACAGGAACACAAATGTCCTGCTGATGGCATTGTACAACGCTTCTACCTTGGTTGATGGATAACGGACCATAGTTGTCAACCGTTCCATTGTCTTCATATCTGTGCTACCTCATGGCAGCTAAAGCTTTGTCTACAACGGTCTGTAAAGACATCGGAACCCAAATGTCCTGCTGGTGGCAATACACTACACCTCTCTCTAGGTAGATGGATAGCGGACCATAGTTTGTCTTTGTATCTGTGCTACCTCATAGCAGCCAAAGCTTTGTCTACAACAGTCTGCAATGACATAGGAACCCAAATGTCCTGCTGATGGCAATATACTACACCTCTCCCTCGGTAGATGGATAGCGGACCATAGATTGTCTTCATATCTGTGCTACCTCATGGCAGCTAAAGCTTTATCTACAGCAGTCTATAATGACAATACACTATGACTCTCCCTAGATAGATGCATAGAGGACCAACATTGTAAACCATTACATTGTCTTCGTATCTGTGCTACCTCATAGCAGCTAACGCTTTATCTACAACAGTTTGTAATGACATAGGTACCCAAATGTCCTGCTGATGGCAGTACACTACTCCTCTTTCTAAGTATATGGATAGTGGACCAAAGTTGTACACTGTTCCTTTTCCTTCATATCTGTGTGGCGATGGTACAAATAAAATACCATTGTCTTGAGCCTGCAAGGAAATAATAAAAGAGTTAAAATAGTTATTAAACAAATGAAATTATGCGGCTTTTCAGATGAAGTGGGGGAAGGTTCTTTATGAAATACATCTCCAAAGTGAAAGGGAAAAGAGGAGGAAGAAAGGCATACTGGGACTAAAATATAAATATATAAATACAGGGGACTGTACAGGTCTTCCAAATTTGTGATTGAATATAGGAATACTAAACTGACCCAAGTCCATGCTTCCCTACTGAGGCAAAAGAAAGTAATATATTGTCGTATAATGATGAATATAATTGCCATTCAAAAATCAATACTAGGCATTCTTCATCACTTCATTTTGTATGGGTAAGGCAGCGTGGACTTGGGTCAGTTTTGCTTTTGTATATTCAATTCAAGGAGGTGGCAGCACACTTTACAGGGTTTGCTGACCACTGTGGACCAAGTACGTCTAAGCATCATTCCCGGTCCTGCAGCAACCTCTAGGGTGCTGAAACTAGATCAGCTCATATTTAGAACCACCCCAGCCTGGATCAGCTCACCACGGTTTGTACAGATCTTTGAGAGAAAATTGGCAGTTAGTTCCTTGTCCTAAGGAATTTGGCACCGGCGGGAATTTCTTCACCGCAAATGAGCTGATTGAGCTAACTTGACTGCTGGTGAAAGGCTAACCTCACATTTTTCCGAAGAAGGTCACAAAACAAACTAAATGTCCAATAGTTTAGCATAGTATGCTTTGCTTTTTTAGCATTTTTGGTGGTTAAGCTGAACACAAATGACCTTCGCTCCTCACATGAAGCATGTGCATTCCAGATCATTTTTGGTGGTTAAGCTAATTAACAAATATCCCATAGGAAATTGTGACATTTAACTAATCTGCTTGCGTCATGATACAAGGACAAAAATATAACCAATCAGTGAGCGTCTCACAGAAATGTTTGGACATATATGACTATCATCAAAAATGACCTTGGTTGGCTTTTTATAACATCTATCACTCATATATCACAAAGTCTTTTGATCTATTGAACAATTAAATATTGTTCTCTAATAATGGTACATACAGTACATATTAGATTGTAAATTTGAGACCATTTTACCATTACTTTTTACCAAGATTTATGAAGAAATGAACAGACAACAAAGCCTCTTTCATAACTTAGGCAGTATCTAAATAGAAATCTATACACTGTGTCCGAGAAAAATGGAATTATGGAGATTTACGCCCGCTGTTCTTTGACACGGTTGAATGATTTGGAAAACTGTTTTGCAAGATCGAAGCACCAGAAAGTCCACTTTCCAACAATACCAAATATTCCTACGTTGTTTACCAATTGTTGAGTAATTACAAACAATTTCATGAATTGTGCATTTTATGCCTTTGTACCACTTTTTGGTATAGTTATCTTCTTGCTCATTAGGTGCTTGAAGCCATCTTGCAATAAGGATTCATTTTGGATGACTGATAACTGAACATCTGATTGCTCCTAGATTTATATGGCTGATCTCAAGAACAAAGGGAAGTGTTTAAAGAAGATTGCATGATTCATTTGCTTCCAATTTGAGCTAAGGAAAATCTAATTTCAAAATTGAATTTCAAATCCTTCATCAGCTTGACTTTGTATGTTTGTTAGTACATGCTTAATTTAAACAAGCTATTAGCATTGCAAGATGCAGCTCATCATTTAACTAAGCGACATGTTTTCTTCGTTACTGAATGAACGAATGAGAACAGGTAGCCTTCAGGAAGTTGCCGTCATTTTTGAAGAGAGATTTCCTGTATGGCTACCATAAAAGCAAAGTCTTTAAAAACTCCACCAAATGGCACCAAGAGACACCAACAATCTTCGTAACAGAATTATGACAGAGGTGGATTCATTGAGAGGGTGAAGAGCAGGTATCCGTAATGTTGTCAGAACAATACAAAACAGAGCAAAGCAGAGGCAAGATTTGTGTACGAAACAAGCAGTTGAAGGACCTATTAAGAAAATCATAGTGACAATGACTTTTCTTCAATTTTGGTACAAAGCGACATTTAGTAAAATCCCTTTAAAGACGTTAAACTTGAAAATTACTTGGTTTGTGTGGCCGATTTTGATATCATTTTGAAGAAAAGATACAAATGAAAAAATTCAATATGAACTCTTTGAAAATTAATAAACTGTGTCCAAGAACGGAGGGTGCAAATCTCTGTTTTATTTTTTTTTATCTGTATATACAACCATCGAGCAATTATAGTATTGGATGAAAAAAGTAATAATGGATTAGATCTTTGGTAAGAATATATACTCTATGTTTTAAATTTGCAAGGTTCGTTTCAAATCTAAATATCGACATTTCCAATAATACACTATCTTCAACACCATAATTATTTCAACCAATTTGAACCCACCTTTTTCTCCACCAGATCTCTGAATGTTGTAGGTACTGATACCCTTGGAGCACCCATTTGTCGTTCTCGTTCTCTCTCTTGCCTCTGTAATA
>JXSR01S010362.1:18323-29215 GCA_000969725.1 Ophiothrix spiculata
TAATGATGCTTATTAGCTGTTCCTCATTTACAACCGTTTTTGAAGTTTTTACGATGGTTCACAACAAAAAATTAACAAAATATCAATTTTATATCATCCATATTGTTGTACCCAGAAAGAACTTGTACAATACTATTAATTTTTAAGTCTACGTCTAAAACGGGTCATTGTTGCTTATTCAAACAATTTCGTTTTTCCCACAAAAACCAAATCTTTGATGTCAACTTTATGTCGACATTATGTCGACGTCGACAAAAAATTATTGCAACATGTCGACATGAAAAAACAGTCTCAACAGAAACCTTACCCAATTCCCCTATGAAAAGTCCTTGGATGCACCACATCGAAAGGTACATCTACGCAGCTTTTGTCAAATTATATTTTTGTATAAATTGAAAGAGTACTGATTAGGCTTTTAAAAGCAGACATAGATTTCAAAATTGACCATTCATTTTTTAATGTTACAATGAAAAAGCTAGGTCACAATTTTCGAAATTTGGATGATAGATTTTTCCTTGCCCCTCAAATGCCCCTCCCAATCATCATGCTAGAGCTGCCACTGTCCATGTCTGTACATTATTATGCTTTGAAGGATCCAAGTGTGGAAAAACTTGGATCCTGAGCATAATAATGATAAAATTGGATGATTTTCGCCCGATATTTATTGGTCTCGCTATGAGTTTTAAAATATTGGGCTCGACTGCTTCTCGCCCAATATTTTAACAACTCATAGGCTAGCTCGACCAATAAATATGGGCTCAATCTATCCAATTTTATAACATAGATATAAAAAACACATTGTTTTGGGAATGTTTGGAATTTTTCTAAAAGTTTCTTACCCCTTGCGCCCATCTGTCTGTTGATGGCGATCCCCCTTGTTGTATCTCCATATTCTGTAGGTATGCCATACTCTCCCTGGCCCCTGGCTGGGTATATGTGCCTCCAGTGGTGGATCGGTCCATTATCTGTAGGGCTTGGTGGAACTGGGCTGTAAGGACAGGATGATACAAGTGAAGCTGATGAAACTTTTGTACTATAAAGAAAAATATTTAGTGCATACAGTATCATGCACAGCATGCGGGATCTTTCTTTTGAAACTCACATCAACAGTGTCACAAATAGAGTCTGTAAGTTGTCAGGTTTCATCATTAGGTGTACCACAGACATGTCTTCTGCTGCACTTCTTAATCTCTTCAAGTCTCTTGTCTTACCACATCTTATTTACTGTATTCGTGTTTGGGCTCCATTTCAGGGAAATCGCATTTGACAGGTTGGACAGGGTTCAAAGGAAAACCACTCTGGTAGTATTTTATAGGAGATCAATTGATGTTGAATGTAGGCCTAGTTATGAAGAAAGGCTTACCAAACTCAATTTGTTGAAATTTGAGGATTCTTGTAAATTCCATAGACTTGTGTTTGGGTTCAAATTAATGAATGGCTTGTTACCCGCATCTTTTGATCAAATGGTGCATTTCAGTAGGATTAACAACTCTAGGTTGTTGCATGTAACAGCCAAAAGTTCTTCTTTTTTCAATTCTCTTTTTGTGTCACTTCCAAGACTATGGAATGGAATTCCTCCTAATGTTAAGGACTGCCATTATCTTGCTATTTTCAAATCTGAGTGTAGGTCATTTTTCATTAATTTAATTGTACTGCTGATTAAATTTGATTCACATGATTCCCTTATTGGGTTCATTTGCTGCTGTTTGATTTGGCATAAATTTAATGTTCTTATATGTATGTTCTTTTATTTAATGTAGGGGATAAATGAGCACTTGCATGTTTTGGGTTTTGGTAAACCCATTCATTTCTCCTAAATTACTTGCATTTTGTCCATGTATTTTATCTTGTTATAATAGAAATATATTTCCGTAAAATTATTGTTGTAATTTTTGTGTATGACAATGTACATTTTTCACATGTTTGTAAATTGCAAGTGATTTGAATAAATATTATTATTATTATAGTTAAGTTGTGTTTTTATTTTTTTACATGTTGAATTTCTGACACCAGGGTATCCGCGGCTGTGATATGGCAGAACCATGTAACGCCGATTTTGGCGTTTTGAGAAAAAGGCACTTAAAGTTTGAGTCACTGCCTTTTTTGATTAATATCAAAATATGATTCAAAATAAAACTTAATATGCAAGATACAATTATATTTTTTATCATATACCTTCTTACTTGAATCAACGTATCTCAAGACTACGTTGTTTTGCCAAATTAAGAACGCCGTATACAGTGACGTAACTTGAGATACGTTGTTCTGCCACAGAAATCAAGAGGAAAACTAAAAAAAAAGTGCTGAGATACGTCCTACTATCTCCGAAACGTTATGAATTCGTTAGTTGGGACTTTCAGAAATGAAAATAGCGCCCTCGATATACTATAAACTGTTTTTATCTCAAAAAGGCAAACATTTGAGTTACGTGGTTCTGCCATATCACGGCCGTCCAGGTGTTGATGAAATACTGCTTGCTTAAATAAACTTTGTCAACACCATTTATCTATATTTCAATATACTGATTGACCCAAAATATCCAGATCTGGCTAGATTACAACGTGGGCCACCATGGTAAAAGGATGTCGGCTCCTACATGTAGCTCATTGTAGCATACCTGATGTATACTAGTTATATATATCAGACATGCTACAATGAGCAACATGTACGAGCCGACAAATGCATCCTTTTGAAGTGGTGGCCCTGTCATGTGAACCTCAAAATACTATATTGCCTTGATTTATTTATTTAATTTATCTAATCTGAATACACTAATAAGCTGTTGGTAGTTACATTGCAATCAGTGTTATGAATTAAGGGTTCATTTATATGTTCCATGTGTAACCACTTAAGGGTTTTCTTAGGCTGCGATCACATAGGAGTATACGGTATTCGCTATACGCTATTCGATGGCTATATTTTTATACAGTCACGGCGAGCTATATACGTGTTTTTGAATAGTGCCCTATAAGTGACCCGGTAGCATCAAATTCACGTGTTCGATTGAAACCATACGCGTGCCCAGGTGAAATCGTGCACCGTATACCTAAATAGTATAGTTCTATGTGATCGCAGCCTTGGAGATGCAGTTGCTTACGACTGCGAGATAACATTATTTTCATAAATAGCAAACAATCGAAAAAATGTTTGCATCCATTTTGTGTGCGCAAATTTCAATGCACACTGAACGTATGCTTTACTAATTGGTTAATCACGAGCCAAATTGCTGCATAATATATACGTGAAATTATGCAGACCCTTTTTGTTATTTTTCTTGAAAACTAACACGGAGACCCTACTTTTTTATTTCAGTATTTTGAAGTGTGCAAAAAATGCTTTAACATATGCAAAAATTACCCAAATCAATGGAGCATTTACTGCTTTAAAAGCACATAATGATCGACTTTTTGGAGCCATTAATTCCCTATACTTTGTGTTGTAAATTGAGTGAATTTTAGGAAAATATAGTTCTTTTTGAAATGTCTGTATCTCAAAGACAAGCACAGTGAGCTATTTAGTTCATTTTATTTTAGATTCGTTATCAACACAAATAAATCTACCAAATACTATTTTTTTAAGAAAATGAATGGAGATAGCACACATCCCACCCTAGGACAAAAATTGACAATAAAACAGTCTTTCTGTCATCCCAACCAAAATATGTTAGAATTTCAAGTCAGGTTAATTTACTAATAATTCTAGCCTATTAGAAAAAGGTCCTGGGTTGTTTAAAAGTTAAAAGTTTGGCATCCTACGTTTTGTATTGATGTGCGGCAACACAACACGGAAATGCTGGGGATTTGCTTGTATCCAGAACATTTATACTCCAATAAAAACCTCAAAAAATTACAAAAGTATCTGTGATTCAGTGAACACTTGACTAATGCTTAAGGGGTTTTCTCTGAGATGCAGTTGCTTACGACTGCGGGATAACGATTTTTTTTAAATAGCAAACAATCGAAAAAATGTTTGCATCCATTTTGCGTGCGCAAATTCAATGCACACTGAACGCATGCTTTACTAACGCGTTTGGTTAATCACGCACCGCATAGCTGCGTAATATATACGCGGAAAATTATGCAGACGCAGATTTGACTTCAAAGTATTCAAATTTTATCTAAAAATTGTCAGTTTTGGTCGTTTTTCTCGAAAACTAACACGGTGACAATATTTTTTTATTTCAGTATTTTGAAGAGCGCAAAAAGTGCTTCAACATATGTAAAAATTAAAAAAATAAATGGAGGATTTACTATTTTACAAGCACATAATGATCGACATTTTGGAGTTTTCCCTATACTTTGTATGGTTAATCGGGTGATTTTTAAAGAAAATATGTACTTTTTGAAATGTCTGTTTCTCAAAAAGAGCACGGTGACCTATTTTTTTTTATTTTAGATTCGTTATCAGCACAAATAAATCTACCAAATACTAAATTTTCAAGAAAATAAATGGAGTATTTCTATCTTAGAGAAAACCCCTTAATTCCATACACAGAAATAGATTATTTTGACTGTATCACATGATTCAATTGAGGTTATCATTATACAGCAAATAGTATAATCTTAACCATGATCAGTTTCTAAGATAAGGTCAAATTTCATGAACTTTATATTGCAAATTTATAGTACAATTAACTATAATCATTCAAGAGGTCACATCGTCTAGAGAGCTCGAAATAGAGAAAGATTACCAGCAACCATGGATAGCATTGTCAGCTTGAATGTTGGTGGGAAGATCTACACAACATCTATTACTACACTAACCAAATATCCTGACTCAATGCTTTGCAGAATGTTTGAAGGTGATATCCCGTCTAGAACAGATACACAAGGAAACATTGTGATAGATAGGGACGGCAAAATGTTTCGCTTTGTTCTCACTTTTCTAAGGTCTGGCAAGCTGATCTTACCAGAAAACTTTACTGAACTTGCATTGCTTGAAGAAGAGGCAGAATTTTTTCAGATTCAAGCTCTCATTGATGCTGTGAAAGCTTACCAACCAATAGAGGAAAGTATTGTTAGCTTGAATGTTGGTGGGAAGATCTACACAACATCTATTAATACATTGATCAAATATCACAGATCAATGCTTTGCAGAATGATCAAAGGTGATATCCCTTCAAGAAAAGATATACAAGGAAATATTGTGATAGATCGGGATGGTAAAATGTTTCGCTTTGTTCTCACTTTTCTAAGGTCTGGCAAGCTGATCTTACCAGAAAACTTTACTGAACTTGCATTACTTAAAGTAGAAGCAGAATTTTATCAGATCAAACCTCTCATCGATGCTGTGAAAGCTTACCGACCAACAAAGGAAAGTATTGTCAGCTTGAATGTTGGTGGGAAGATCCACACAACATCTATCGATACATTCACCAAATATCCCAGATCAATGCTGTGCAGAATGATCAAAGGTACTATTCCTTCCACAAAAGATGCGCAAGGCAATATTGTGATAGATCGGGATGGTGAAATGTTTCGCTTTGTTCTCGCTTTTCTAAGATGTGGCAAGCTGATCTTACCAGAAAACTTTACTGAACATGCATTGCTTAAAGAAGAGGCAGAATTTTATCAGATTAAACCTCTCATCGATGCTGTGAAAGCTTACCGACCAACAAAGGAAAGTATTGTTAACTTGAATGTTGGTGGGAAGATCTACACAACATCTATCGATACATTGACCAAACATCCCAGAACAATGCTTTGCAGAATGATCAAAGGTACTATCCCTTCCACAAAAGATGCGCAAGGCAATATTGTGATAGATCGGGATGGTGAAATGTTTCGCTTTGTTCTTACTTTTCTAAGGCATTGGAAGCTGATCTTACCAGAAAACTTTACTGAACTTACATTGCTTAAAAAAGAAGCAGAATTTTATCAGATTCAAGATCTCATTGATGCCCTACATCCTATCCCACTAGCCTGGTAATATTGGTGGGAAGATCTACACAACATCTATAAATACACTGACCAAATATCCCAGATAAATGCTTTTCAGAATGTTTGAAGGTGATATCCCGTCTAGAACAGATGCACAAGGAAACGTTGTGATAGATAGGGATGGTGAAATGTTTCGCTTTGTACTCACTTTTCTAAGGTCTAGCAAGCAGATCTTACCAGAAAACTTTACTGAACTTGCATTGCTTAAAGGAGCAGGTCCGATTGCCTCAACTTTTTTCAAACTTTTTGAGATTTTGGTACCAAAATGTTGCTCATATTTTTCCCACAACCCATGTGAAATTTTACAGCTGAGTTATGTTCGGTTTTGGAAATATATATGAAAAAGTGTCTAATTATGGTAACCATAATTAATTTTACATAGTAAGATATATAGGCGGCTCTGAAATACAAATTTGCCCATAAAATCAAAACGGTTTGAAAGATTCAGCTGAAATTTGAAATTTAGACTGCTTGAGTGGTAATCTTTCATATCACATTGAAAACTAAAATTTGGACTAAGCTCCTTTAAAGAAGAAGCAGAATTTCATCAGATTAAACCTCTCATCGATGCTGTGAAAGCTTATCGACCAACAAAGGAAAGTATTGTTAGCTTGAATGTTGGTGGGAAGATCTACACAACATCTATATTGATCAAATATCCCAGATCAACGCTTTGCAGAATAATCAAAAGTGATATCCCTTCTAAAACAGATGTACAAGGCAATATTGTGATAGATCGGGATGGTGAAATGTTTCGCTTTGTTCTCGCTTTTCTAAGGTCTAGCAAACTGATCTTACCTGAAAACTTTACTGAACTTGCATTGCTTGAAGAAGAAGCAGAATTTTATCAGATTAAGGGGTGTAAGCACCTCACTCAATGTTACATTTTTGCAAATTTATTTTGTACCATAACTTTTTAACAAAGTGCTTAAAGTTAATAAAAGTATACATTTCCAGAAAGGTATTTTCACAAGGAACATGATGGTGATTTTTGACCAAAAATCACATTTTTTGAGAAAATCACGAAAAACATATTTTTTGGCCATTTGGGCTTCCAACCAAGAAGTTACCATGGTAACTTCTTGTTCTAACCAAGCTATAAATAACATTTTTTTTTAAAAATGACCTAGGAATGTGAATTTTAATTTTAAACACCCACTCGCATGTTGCGTCTTTTTTACATTTTAGGATTTTAGCCAATTTTTTGATTTTCATGCCAAATAAGGTCAAAAAATGACCAAAAATGGAAAAAAGTGAAGAACAATTTGTTTGTACCAAAATGTTCTATTTACCGGTAGCAGATGATAGATTTCCCACAGCATCACAAAGATTTCACAAAGAATTATTGCAAGCATTAGGCATTGAATTGAACAAATTAGGAATATATATTCAACTTGAAGAATATTTGACTAACCAATATACACGATTGCATATTTGATTTGTTTGCACAACATGAGATCAGTCAAATTCCAGCGCTAGTGGAATGCTTCCGGACTGGCGAGTTATACTCAAGTTATGCTGCAGTATATACAGAAACTAAATACAAAAGAGTAATTAGAGATGGGCGGCGGCCCGATCCAAAATTGGCCGATTATGGTCAGATCGGCAGCAAATTCGGGATCGGCAAAATCATGGGAACTCTGCTGATTCAACAACCGATCCATTATTACTGCATAAGACGGCATGAAGAAGTACGTAGTATGGAAATATTCATCAATAAAAATGCAAGCATTCTACCTTGTTTTAACCTATCGACCTTACTAACTATTATTATTTTATAGTTATCACGAAAGTCCTGGCCACTACAAATTTTATAAAAAGTATCATTTTCCTCATTCTAAATGGTAGAAAAACGATGTAAAATTGAGTTGTTCAACAAAGTAACACGGAAAGAGATCGCCATGTTTGTATATGTATTATAAACATTCTGTAAATAGCACAACTGTAGATGGCGCTATCGCTTGATTTTAAACAGTATATAAAGTGGATTTTTTTTTTTAGGTCAAACGATGTTTTCTTGTGCTATGATAAATTCATAATAAAATCAGGATCGGTATCGGATCGGGCCGATTATTTGAATATTGAATCAGGAATCGGCAATTACCGAATTTGGGTAGATCCACCTACCTTAGTAGTAATAGCAGATTGATACTGAAACCTGGACTACTATTATGTGATCACTTCTACTGAGAATTAACTTGATGAAAAAATTAGTATGTGCTAACAATGTAGTTGTGCATGTTCAAAGTGCGATCTACGCACTATCCTTGTATGTATTGTTGTTTCAAGCAAAGATGTATTTCCGAGAAGCTGTCAAATGTGGATTTGAATTTGATATTGTTACATAATAATAATAATTGCACAGTTGTTCATATGAAACTGAACACAATTTCGTTTGCTTGGGCCTCACTCACTACAGATATTTTTGGAGAAATGCTATTTTATTTGAACTTTTAGTTGCCTTGCCACAATTTATTGGAGTCCTGCTTTGACTCCCACCTTTAAAAAGTATTAATAACCTGAGTAATACAGTGTGTCTCCCCGCCCCCATTAAAAAACCTTTGCATGTAAAAATTGCCTGCTTTACTTTATACTTACAGGGCTGTGAGTGGATGTTTGAAAAAAAATCTGGTAAAATCTAAAAACAGTGACAAAATGCTAAAAACAGGTTGAAAATAACAAAAAAGCTGAAATTATGACTCTTTTGAAGGCATGAAAAAATCTGAAATCAGATTAAAATCTGAACTCTTAACACCCTGTATTTAGAAAATATAGAAAGGTGTCACTGTCATT
Organism: Ophiothrix spiculata; assembly: GCA_000969725.1. NCBI lineage: Eukaryota > Metazoa > Echinodermata > Ophiuroidea > Amphilepidida > Ophiotrichidae > Ophiothrix > Ophiothrix spiculata. Next base: position 27,056 of record JXSR01S010362.1, read on the forward strand.
CAAAAGTCCATGAAATAAAGTTTAAGATGCTGTTTGTTTCATTTCATTCGGTAATCTAAAACAAACGTTATACTTTATCAAATGTTTTGATGCAAATTTGTCTAGCCCAATTTTATGATTTTTGGTCATTAAGCAGGGGTACTTCTAATTTGAAGAAAAATGGGTCACCTTTAATTTTCATCAAATTATTCATTTTTTTTCAGCCCAGAAGTATGCACATGATAAAATTTTTAACACTGTTACACTTGAGCGAGCAAATCAAGGACAATACTCAATAGAACTTCATTCAAGAGGAATCAGACAAGACAAATTTGTAATCAAATTTTTGATAAAGCAGAACTATTGTTCTACATTACTGATTGGAATGAAACAAAGTTCTTAAAGTGCAATTCCTCAATTATAAAATGACATCTTCACATATCTTTTACCTATCTGATAAAGTCAATAATTTTACATGCAAACACTAAGTTGTTGGGTATTTTTACATGCAAAGGTTTTTTAATGGGGGCGGGGGGGCACACTGTATTACTCAGGTTATTGATACTTTTTGAAGATGGGAGTCAAAGCAGGACTCCAATAAATTGTGGCCAGGCAATTAAAAAGTTCAAATAAAATAGCCCTTGCGTAGTACTGAGGTATTCCTTTTCAGAATTACCACAGAATTTCCATACTGCCCTGTAATATAAACCCTTTCGATCCTGAATTGCAATATATAGGTGTATACAGCCCATACTGAGTTATTTTACACTCAATACGGATCAGAACGCCTGAGCGTTCTCTCTTAAGCTCCTTTGGAAACGCTCAGGCGTTCTCTCGGATTGAAAGGGTTAACTTGAATTTTCCACTTCTGTTAGCAATATAAAAAATTTGAAAATTCTATGATTGTTTGCTTTGATGCTTAGAGATGAATAACATATTTGGTTTCCTCCTTCCTCCTCACTTGAATTTAATGCATATGCACTATTGTGATTATCCTGGTTTTCCGTCGAATATTACGAATAAATAAATGAATTACAGCTACAAATCTGGCTTTCTGACAAATCTGGCTTTAGTATGATCATCAACATATTTGATTATTTGTGTTATTAATAATTATGTATAATAAATAAAAACATTTAGTATAAGTATGCACACCATGTGCAAAGAAAGTTGTGTTTAGATTTTTTAATGTTGAATTACAGACACCAGGGGATCAAGGTGTTGATGAAATATGCTTGCCTAAAAAAACTATGACAGAATCATTTATCGATATGTCAATATATTGGTAGACCCAAAATGTCCATATTTCGCATGATTACAATATGTCAACCTCAAAAGCCACACCTTTGTTGCTCTATTATCTATTCTAAACACACTAATAAACTGTTGTTAATATAATGAAATTGCAGAAAGTCATATCTGCGATAGCTGCCATTTTTCGTAAATTTGCACCGCACACTGTATAACATCCAGTTTTGGGTCAGCTGCTCTTGAAACGGTTCTTCAGGTGACGGCATCACCTGAAGAAGTAACCCATTTCAAGAGCCACTGACATATGGTAGATAAATTTTGAGGGTTTTGTTTCTTTCTAGTAACAAGTGTTAAATAAATATTACATATGGCAGCCATTGCATATATATACAACTTTCTTGCACTCACATGACAAACTGATGCTAAAGTTCATATACGTGTACAGATCAGGTGATACAGATAAACATTATTTTTTCATATATCAACTAATTCAACCTGGTTATCACGACAGTAAATAATGTTATCTTGGCCATAATCTGTACTTTAGTAAGATAGGGTCACATTTCATAAATGTAGTCATTTTGCAACAAGTACCATCTATTATAATCACTCAAGGACTTGCTGTAAGCCATCACACAGTTTAGGAGGTCACATCGTCAAGAGAGCTTTAAAAATAGAGAAAGATCACCAGAAACTATGGATAGCATTGTCAACTTGAATGTTGGTGGCAAGTTCTACACAACATCTATCACCACACTGACCAAATATCCTGACTCAATGCTTTGCAGAATGTTTGAAGGTGACATCCCATCTAGAAAAGATGCGCAAGGCAATGTTGTGATAGATCGGGATGGTGAAATGTTTCGCTTTGTTCTCGCTTTTCTAAGATGTGGCAAGCTGATCTTACCAGAAAACTTTACTGAACTTGCA
>JXSR01S010363.1:2420-19060 GCA_000969725.1 Ophiothrix spiculata
TGCATAAAACAAGTCTTCACTTTTCACAATCTTTGATCTAAAGTAGGCGTCACAATTCTTCTGACGATTAAAATAAACATCCAGAATACAGGGCCAAATGTTTACGAACGCGATCGGTACCCTGCAATTGGTGGTCACGTGACTGATTTTTGTCTGAGGAATTTTGGCAGAGACTTTAACTATTTTCATCATTGTAGAAAACACTGAATGAAATGAACATGAAGGTCCAGGTCTTAAATGATGGAATCCTAATGATTCACACATTCTGTATGATAAGAGCTGAAGAAGAACTGAAAACCTTTTGTAACCATCTTATATAGAATAAATGTTAGTTCAATTTAAAAATTTACCGTTATTAATGAATAAGAGCTACACATACAATATTGCATTTTGTAGTGAAAACACATACAAGTACAGGAAATAAGCAGTCAGAGATATACAATTTGATCAGTCAACAAACCTTGCTACTATAATAATCAATACACATGTAAGAGGGGTGTTAATTTAAGTTTGTGACCTGAGGTGGAATATAAGATTCACAGTTTTATTAATATGTTATACAATTCAACTTAATTGATGAATATTTGGGAAGCTTCAAGTAAATATCTGCTTTCATTTTTATAAAAACAGAAACTTGAGTTAAAACTTGCTAGTTTTAGGTTTCTGAGAGTTGAGTTTTTACCTTGGAAACTGAAGAAACAACAAAACTTCAATGACATGCATTAGCTTTAATATCTTTCTCTCATGTGCCACACTCAACAGATTCAACAAAGACAAGGTGTCAACACTTAAAGCAATACTATAAAGTGTTAAAAATGAAGCGCCCCTGTCACCCATGACTTTTGATTTTTTAGGCTTATTGGGTTTGATTTTAGTAGATATGAATACCCTCTAAACGATTTGGCTCAAAGATGCTTACTTTTTCTGTCATGGCCATTTGTTGAATTAAATTCGGGATCTCGAATTTAATTCAACATGTATTAGTATAGGAAAGCATGCATTTGCTTTCTATCCATTTTTTGTTGCCAAAACAATGTATTTCACAAAGTACATTTGAAAATGCTTTTAGATAGTCACATTCCTCCATTTTATGCTGTTTTTACTATAAACCATTTTTGATCATAATCTTATGGTATTGCTTTAAAGGGCCTACGAAATAGAACGATTATCCTTATACAAGTCTCTGTGGGTCATTCCACTACAAAAAACAGGGCCCGAAAAAAGAACACATAACAAATCGCACCATTAGTGGTGATATTGATTTATCAATCTGATCAGTAAGTATACCATGAATAGATTCAAACCAGTCACCTTGAATTTTCTATTCAGCCTATTCACTGGTACACTGATAGACCAATACTCTGAACAATTACCGCTCATGACGTTGAAAGTGGTGCATGACGTAGAAAGTGGTGAATAATTTTGAACGTGTTTTTGTCCCTCCTGCTAGACTTGTCACAAGTGACATCATTATTATCTGTTTTTCTTAAAACAAAACCCCAAATGATAATGACCTATATTGTTTTGTATTCAATGACCACTAAGCTTCATTTTAAGACAAACTTGAATTTTTATTTCATGGGCCCTTTAAGAAAGATTACACTTTCAAACAGCATGAAAAGAATGGGGCTACAAATTTCAAAAATGTCAGGGAGGAGATGGATATACAATTTTTTGGTATCACAATGGTTATTTTTGGGTGTAAATTTTCAATGCTTAATTGTAAACCTTAGAAACCTCCAACTACAAGACAAATTTCAAGTTGCTGCAGAATAAAAAATGAAAGCAGTTATTCAATCAATCAATGATACAAGTACTTGCATAACATACATACCCCATGAAGGAGTCTTACTTGAAACATTCCAAATATTCATGAATAAGTTGAACTACATACCAGATTGATAAGAATAGCATAGCTTATCTCCTTCAACCTCAGGCCACAAACTTATTGAACACCCCTTGTAATGGATAGCTTACTGAATAGCACATTGCATTGATTATAGGTTAATAAATGCGCATTTCATACGCAAGTGAAATGAGACAAAACCAATGCACGCCTTATTTGGCGAAATTGATCAAGGCGATCAAATTGTACTACAGAAAATCTGCTGGAAATTCTTATTATTTTCTTTATTTTTTGCTACCTATTTTCACCAGTATCTTGAAACGTGTTCTGTCGCAAAGTCCCCCTTTTCGGGGTGAGTCATCACATTTTGATGCGTCAAATTCACAAGTCCCGTAGGGGCCGAGTGCATTGGACAGCAATTAAATTTTACTGCAAGTGCATTGATTTTGTCTCATTTTACCAGCATAATGAAATGCAAATTCATTAATCTAATTCGTACACGACTGAAAGATGATATTGTTTCTTTTGTGAAAAGAAATAAGGCCTTTAATATGACCATCAAAATCCAAAACTTCTCGAAACTAAATAAAAACGATGAAACATTCATACGCACTAAACGCCCGCCATGCAAACCAGAACGCAACAGGCGCAGTGCATTGTGAAAATCCACTGCACTCCGCGTTCTTTATATTCTTGCGTTCTGATTGGCTATGTGACACGCGGAGTGTATGAATAAGAGATTAAAGTTGAAGATGTTGAATGATGAAACCAAAGAAAGCTTGAATGCACCATAAGTTTGTCTAAACATGCAAACAAAAATAATGAAAATCAACATGATTACATAAAATTGACCTCAAAAAATTATCAAAGTACTTGAACTAGTAGATAGAACTAGTATGTTATAATATAGTTATTGTTCTATGTGTCCCATCATATCTAAAGGTACCTTAAGGTCGGCAAAGTAAATTACGAGATACAGGCTATTGAAGCGGAGCATAGTCAAAAATCACGTCCCAAGGTAGAATTTCTAATTTCATCTGCAACATTACCTTTCAAGTGTATTCTATCATAAAAATTAATCAGGTTCCAACATCGAAAACATAAGACAAATGTTTTAAAAACCGAGATAAAAATCCGTTCCCCATTCAAGTTTTACCAGTACAGAAACTTTGAACTCGATTTTCTCAGAACTATAGTTTTCTGAATCAGCCCGATGCATTTTACCAATTTAGATGTAACTTTGTAACCAAACATACAATAACCAAAAGCAAGGTATCATTTTAAAGTTTAAAAAAATAATCTTTCAGATGAGACAAAAAAAATAATTTTCATGTTGGGACCCTTAAGGTACCTTTCGATATGACAGGACACAAATGTCAACTGGCTCATGCTATTGACTTGGACCACTGCACAAAACCTTTTGAGGTATAACAATTTGGCTTGTGTAAGAGCCATATAGCTTGAGCCAGTTACCATGGTTATAAATGTCAACTACGAGTTTAATTGAATCCCCAATAATCAAATTGAACATCCAATCAAACATCCATAAACAAGCGTATTTGAAAAACAAAACCCTTACTACATCCATCATAAAAAGATATATTGATCTTGGTACACATAGTACACATAGTGTACGAATCTGAAAGATTTACATTTTGTTCAATATATTTGTTCACACAATTTTCTACCATTGCTGCTGAACATCTTGCGTAACTATCCCAGAAAATCACTACAACAATATTTTGGTTTCTAGATCTGATTGCCTCCAACTCTCAAATAGATATTAGTATAATATTGCAAATTGCATCCATACTGTTCTAATTTCAGCCATAGAAAGCAATGTATCTATATCATCTTTTTGCGTATTTATCTACAAAAAATCGTACTTTGGCTTCAAAGTCTTTTCTATCGCGTAGATAATGCTCTGCTGCATCTAAATTTAATGGGTCATCAAAATTTAGTAAATCCTGGAAAAAAGAGAAAAAGAAAACAATATTATAATGAGTTAGATTTACATTTCAATCATATTATACATACTTTGTATTTGCAGTTATGTTTGTGAGGAAGCTACTTTTTTGGATAAATTCAAAATGACAGCCAAATTAGGCCTAAAAAATTGTTTGATTGGCATAACCCGACCGACCCTATTTTTACCCCCGACCCTACATATTTTTATTTTTTTGAGCATGGTAAAAAAAACTCCAAATCCCAACTTTGATGGGAATCAATTCAAGACTGATTTAACTTAAATGTCCATACACTGAACATAAATAGGGTCATTTGCTCTTTCTACTTCTGGTTAAGTATGGCAAAAATCATGGACAAAATCCGGTGAAAATATCAGTTTCTTAAAGATGGGAAACAAATAAATCATATGAAAATGATAGTGTGACTTTATTGATTTCAATTATATTCTTGTCTTAAAAATTGAAATTGGTGATGCTTAAACATATATAAGCTTACAAAGAAACGACATGCTTACTGGATAATTACACTACAATCATGAGTTGACTTGATGATAAAAGTTTCCGGCTTAACCAGCTGAAGGGCCCTGTCAACCCTTTTTTTCAGAAATGTTTTTTGCTCTGTAACTCAGCAACGGATAATTAAATTCAAATAAAAGTATACATTTCTAGAAGCGGATTTGCATACTGAACATGATGGTCAGGTTATTTTTGGACCAAAATATGTAATTTTGGACCTAGGGTCCAAAAATCATGTTTCTGGGCCCAAAATTTTACGGGAAAGCTAACTAAATTTTGCTTTGGTAAAATTTTGAACCATTTTACTTTTTAGAATCTAAAAAGCAATATCTAGGACCACATTTTTCAAATTTTTGATTTTTATCTTATTTTTTGAAATATTGCCAAAAATAGGTCAAAAAATGTCATATTTTGCCAACAATGGTGTCAGGAGTGGGATTTTTTTGACATTTTTGGACCAATTTTTGACAATATCTCAAAAACTAAGAAAAAAAATCACAAAAATTAAAAATGCGTTCCTAGATTTTGATTTCTTGGTTTTAAAAAGTACAAAAGTTCAAAATTTTACCAAAGTAAAGTTAACTTAGCTTTCCCGTAAAATTTTGGGCCAAAAACACAATTTTTGGACCTTAGGGCCAAAATTTCACATTTTGGTCCAAAAATGACCTGACCATCATGTTCAGCATGCAAATCCTCTTCTAGAAATGTATACTTGTATTTGAATTTAATTATCCGTTGCTGAGTTACAGTGCAAAAACTATTTCTGAAAACAAAGGGTTGACGGTGAAATTGGGTTAAATGTTTATCAAATTAACTGGAAATCAACAGCCGTATTCTCGATACAGCTTTCTCATACAATACTTACTGTAAAAAGTGAGTTGAGTCCCCAGATGACGTCTTTTAACCTTCTTGTTGGCGCCCAGCCTGTACCATCTACTGAATGCTCCCTGAGAAGACTACAGGGAATAGGAAACAAAAACAGCAAGATTTATCAAGATTAATATGCATATGTATGACTTCAGCTAGAATTAAATTAATCTTGCTAACAATAAGTTCTGAATTCATGATCTGATGGAAGATACAAGGTCATACATGAAAAGTCATTATTTTATGGTGAACATGATCCTAAGAAGTGGAGATGATGCTAATTTCTTAACTATCTGAACTGAAAAAAAGATGCAGCCTCAAATTGTCAAGTGAGTGCAAGAAACGTATCTGCAATAGCTACCTTAAGTTATTTTCATTAAACACCTAGTCACTAGAATGTGAAAAATCCCTCAAAATTTTCCTGTAATACATCACCTGAAGAACCATTTCAAGAACCACTGACCCAAGCCGTGAGATTAGAAAGTATGCAATAAAATTTTATGACAAATGGCAGCTATTGCAGATACGTCTTTCTTGCACTCACATGACGATTATAATGTGATTCGTCACATCAAAAGGGAGCACTTGTTTACACTTGCATGTTTCTTATTTCATGAAACCAATAATACCTTGTTATGCCATACTTGAACTTGAAAACTTTTTGTAAATATCAATCCATATCTTGTACAGTGTTGACTTGGCACATTATGATGTCATTTTAAAACTATTGATCACCAGGAAAAAAAAAATTCAATTTAATGTGTGGAATAACTTAGTTAAGAGACCATATCTATAATTGACATACTCCCGCCGTTGATGGGGTAAATCCACAGAATCTGACGGGGAACGGAACTCAGAGCGAGGGCAAGTAGTGTACTTATCATACTTGGCGTCGTTCTGAGTTCCGATTCCCCGTCCTGTTCTGTGGATTTACCCCATCAACAACTGGAGTATGTCAATTATAGATATGGTCTATTGGTGTCATGAAAGCAGAAACATGGAAGTGCCCCTTTTGATGCGCAAGTCACATATAGGATGCAACCTGGCAAGTCTACGCCAATTATATATTAAGTGTGTTTTGTGATATTTAGTAATTTTGCATGCTTAAGATGAAAAACACTTAAGCCATTTTTAGCGTGCACATCAATGATTAAGAAATAAAACAATGTGAAATATTTCTGTGTAAAGCAATGCAGAGTGCAAATAAAACTATGCATCAGGACAACATCGAATGATGTAAAAATCTATTTATCAAAGAAAAAATTAAGGGATTGAATGTGTCCCACGGCTATATACAAAGAAGATTACAAATTCCGCTGTAGTTTTAAACTACTATGGAGATCAATTACCGAAGGCTATCAAAGTTGCCTCAGAATATACAAGTAAATATACCGTAATAGCCAACATATACTTTGTCTTAAAATGCAACAACTTTGCATTCAAGATATGAAATGAGCTCAACAGCAACTGATAAACCTTTTCAGCAAGGTGCCAAATTGAGATTCTGGTAGTTAGTACTTTACATGAGGCAGCATAGGGAAATTTGGAATCTTCTTTTATTAAATATAGAACTATGATGTGCTTTTGTTCCTTAACATTGTTTTCTATTTAAAATACCTTCTATGCAGAAATAATGTATCTAGTCTTATTTACCTTAGACATATTTTCCCATCTTCTGTGATATTTGGGTGCCATATTCTTGTGGTACAAGTCACTTTTGGTGGCTAAAACAGGGATAAGAAAAAACATTATTCAGGAGTGTGAGTGACCTCTTTGGAACTTTGTAAAAAAAGAAAAAAAACATCAAAAATGGGTAGGAAATGAAAAAAGCTAAAATGTATCTTTATTGGAATCATTAAATTTCCTACGAATTAAATCTGCAGGGTGCGTATGATGAGAGCATGTGCGACTATGCACCGATAATGAAAATGCACAGCGCATATCTTGATAGGTTGTTTGACGTGGTGATCACATGAAAAGAAAAGTCTTTCACACTGCGTGAGGTGAGACAGTTGTTTACTATACGCATTTGTTGCGTTCAAAATGTCATGATTTGTAGGAATTTAATGAATTAATAAATTGATATTTATAAGGAAATCAGCATAAAAGAGGAATTTCAAACCCGTGATTACTGAGTCTGCTTGCAATTATCATGCAATACAACAAGTGCATCGTAGACTTGATGCAGTCACATTAGATTTGCAAAGAACCAGGGGAAACATCAATTAAATACTAGGATTGAAAGAATTTGTCAAATTGAGATAAATAGAAAACAACCATCACCAATTTGGAATAAAATATACCTTTAGATATCATTTCATCTCATATAATATAATTTTCTTGGAATAAATATTAGGTTTTAAGTATCAAATCTTTGCTATATGAAAACTGACTGATCACTAGCATCTTGATAAAAAACCACTCAAAAAAGAATGGAAAAAACCCTCCTGTTTGCGCCATTACACTGTCACAATTGGTCATTCATACACTGTTCAACATTTGAAGATGATATCTGAAAGTGCTGCATTTTAAAATGAGTTATGAATTATGGATTGAATTTAATTGAGGATAAAGCAGTTTCATTTTATAAAATTAGATGAGTAAATTATCAGGACTTTGAATGTGCAATCTACACAGCAATTAGTGGTGAAGATCTATCCAAAATATCAGTGGTAGATAGAGATCTCCTCCACAAAGTGATATACCAAGGGCTCTGTCCAATCATGATTCCTTGTTGGTACTCTACTTCTTCTTCTTAGCGTGTCCAAATAACATCAAATGTGCTCCTGCCAACCTTTGACACATTTTTGGGTGTTTTCATTGTAGATAGCAAGGTCATCAACTGTGTAAACTTGCTCCAACACAGGACACTGGAGCAGCTGCATGGTTTGTGGTGCAGTCCTACAATACTACAGTCCCACACATATATGGTCGAATCCCAATATCCCTCCTTCTTAAGCTTCATTTTGGAGTGGCCCACACCAGTCCTGAAGCGGTTGAGGCACTTCAATTCTGCCCACTTGGTGTCAGCTCCAGATTGGAGCTCTTCCTGAGGCTTCAGAGGCACAGGTGCCACTGTTGTTTGAAATTCTTTTCTCCCACATTGTCATTTGTCACCTGGTGATGTTACAAGAGGCTCAACACTGCTCAGGAAGCTGTTCCTAGACTTCAGATGGTTTGCTGCAGGGGACTGGTTGAATACTGGGTGGCGTTCTTTTTCAACTTGGCGACTATGCTCCTTCATGCTTGCACCCTATCTAATCGTACTCATTTCGTTTATTCCAAACTTGATGCTTCCATTTTGCTAATGCTTGCTTTTGCTGATAAGTATTTCTAAGCAAAAATGTGCTACACTTACCACAATGTTATAATCGTCTGGAACATGGACATCAAAATGAAACTTGCCGCCTTTCCAGAAGCCTTCATCTGGTGTTACTAGAACTTGAAATATGTCTAAATTGTTAACATCTTCAAAATTAATTTTACAAGACCCTGGAAATCAAAAATAGATACAAGGTACAAATATTAGAAAAATGTGGTACAATTTAATTAATTGACCAAATAAGACAATTGTGTGATTGTATCAGGCTGATGCCTGACCCCACCCTCCTCAAAAACTCATTTGTTTTACTCCTACTGCTTTTGGGTCAAGCTTCATCATATTTTCATATTTTGCACCAACATTTATGGTCAAGCTTCATTCATAATTACTTTCAGCTCCTATACAATTCACAAGCCTTATATACAATACATGTAGTCTTTTTCACCATGCAGTCGAGTAAGTAAAGTTTCACTAAACAAATAATTTGCAAGGCCAGGATTTAAGCACAAACACATATAATTTGTAACTAGGTCCGAGGAGGGTTGGTTCAAAAATCAATGGCCTTATGGTCAAATATGTGTTTCTGGTGCCAACAATTTCTAATTTCTGAAGAGCTTAACTAAAATTTGCTTAAGAAAACAATTCAACTATTGTACTTTTTAGAATCTAGAGACAAGTATTTTCTTTATTTTTGTCATAATTTCTAAAAAAAATTTGACCATTTTTAGTGGTGGTACCGTACTGACTCGAGTAATGTCCCACCTTTTTTGAACATGAACTTGGATCAAAGTTAGGGGCTGGGACTTTACGCGAAGAAGCATGAGAGATACAGAACTAACCGGTCGATCTACAGAGGTAAACAATGCCAGTGAACTGTCTGACCAAGAGGAATCAAATCAATCTATTCATTGTAATGTTTTGAATCAAATATTTCAGGATTCAGTTCAGTAAATATTCTTTAAAATTATCGCCAAGAGTTTTTTCAACAAACACTTACAGGAACGTACCAATCAAGGTTAAATATGGTGAAATTATTTTTTCACATCCGATCGTGACATTCGCCATTTTGGAATTTTGTTACAGTAACAATCGCGATTGCGCATGTCCGATAGATATTTTTACCATTATATGAATGTAAACGTCGCCATCTGTTGAAACTTAGAACATAAAAACAGTAAAAAGGTGTATATTCATCCATGATCAGCCGTGATATTCCCACAAATTATAAGACATTTTGGATAAAATGTACCCATTTCTATCGTAATTGAGATGAGTTTGTGACTTTCTTTTAAAGCAGATTTTGATATTATGATAAATTTCTAGGTGATTCAGCAAATTATGGCCACAAATAAAATGGTATTGGGATGATAATTTGGCGACTTCTAAAGAATACCAATGGGACTTTACCCGCTTGTACATTAATTTCCTGAAAATGTTTGTAAATATACGGGTGGTACATTGCTCGAAGATGGGATTTTACATGCGTCAGTACGGTATTTCAAAAATAAATAAAGATAAAAAGATAAAAAGGTGGGGGAGGGAACCTGTACTCATTGCCATTTTGTTGTCATGGTGCAGAGTTATTGTACCTCCAGATTTGACTGGGAACAAGCCTGATTGCAAGGCAAATAGGGTAAATCTTCAATTGATGCATAGACAGCATAAATCATTTTGTTTCACATGCTAATCATGTCCGCACACATTTTCAGCAACTATTGTTAACTTGCTCTTAAATAGGCACACCATTTTTCCTGCAATTCCCTTTTAAGGTGTCTCAAAGTGTGGCATACACGGCTGTAAAATACAATAATTCACCCTCTATGAGCCCCGATTCAAGATGGCTGAACATTACCAACCAGGGTTTACACAGCGATCAAAATGATTATTGATTCACCTTTATAAATTCTTTGATTTAGATTAAATTCTGAGTTACATAGAAAGAACTTTTCCGAAAATGACAGATTGACTGGTACCAGCCGTAAATTATTGGGCACACTAGGCTCCACTAATTTGAGAAGTTACTAAGTCTATTAGACAGTATCACTGTTAAGTGGAATAACTGAAAGCTTACTCACCTGGTAAATTTGATTCCATTTCTGGAACTTCTTTGACTAGTAACTTATCCCTAATTGACACTCTCCTTGCACTTTCTGCTACTGGTTTCTTGTGCGCTTGTGGAGAGGACCTCTCTTCCTTCAGCTTCCTTGACAGTGTTATCATGGCTACATCGACACCAGACTCCCAGCATGGATTAAATTATGGCCTGCTTGTGTCTACATCAGATGAGATTGTTCTGAAATTTAGAATGGAATGGTCACTGTTATTGAAATCTTTAAATTTCCTACAAGTCATGAAATTTTGAACGCAACAAATCATGCGTGGAGTTAGAGGTATTTGAAAATTGAACCTAATTCACATTTTTAGCTCATTTGCAACACTGATATGATTTTTCTCATTTTCAGGAACACAAGTATCTTCTGAATGAGTAGAGATATTAGTCTGGAGCCTTCTGGCTAATATTTCAGAATCTGCAATCAGAAATATAGTATCTAACTCGGTTTTAAAGTTACAGGTACCTGGAAATGGCCGTTTAGCCCATCGGAAATTGTTTTTTCTGATTTTCAGGGGGGCATGGTACCCATAAAAAAATGTCAAAAGAATGCTTAGTTTACTTGTATGTACTCTCTGGGTACATAACTATACCCTCAAAATGAAATAGGCCTAAGCAAACTTTTAATGTGGACATGATCAGCGGTGTCAAAAATGAGCACCACAGTAGAAATTTTTCGTAAAAAAGTGCCCTCTTGTGGAGGCCATTTGACCTTGTCTCCCAGTGCGCAGGGGGATAAAATTTAAACCAGATGGTGATTTAAAAAAAAATGACCCTCATCTTAATAATCCTTTAAAAAAGATCAACCAAAAACAAAAATCACTTAGGCCTACTGCAAATCCAGTATGGCAGTAAGAATCGTAAAAACATTTTCCATACGCTAATGCTGCTTTCATACTCGTGTAGTTTTGCAACTTTGTCGCTGCATGATGTATATTTTTTGCAAAAACTTGCCGCTTCCGGTTGTCATAGCGGCAAAGCTAGATAATCGATATCGGCAAAATTTTGTTGCACGACAAGATTTTTCGACTTGAAATTAATTAAACTTTTAGAGCGACATGAAGCGGCAAATCTGCAAAGCGACAAAACTGCACAGCTACAAAAATTGTGTGAAACGAAGCAAGCGACAGAGGACTGCAAAAGTACAAAGCTGCAAAGCAAAAAATTAGTTTGCACTGAACTCGTGCCTCATATCCTATATAAGGCACTGACGCTAAGCGAATTTGGCAACCTTGCAACCACGTATTTCAATGGAGCCAGCGTTCAGGAATTTGAAACGCACCTTACGGCTATTCCTTCGTTAAAATAAATCCACAAAAAGAGACTCGATGATTTCATTTCAGTGAGAAGATACAAACTTACAATTTGAATTTTTCATTTATTTCCAAATAAGATGAAATCTGGATGATGTTTTTCACCTCTACCTACTCGTTCTTCAGTGATCACGCAGTGTCAACAATCATCGATCTATACTATGGTAAGAAGCCCCATTGGCTAGTGAGGTGAGGGCGCTTATTTCGGAAAAAGTTGGTATCCATTTGCAAGTGTGTACACAAGCTAATTTTACATTAATAACAGCCCAAATGTTACATGGCCAATTCAAGTCAAAAATTCTTAAGTTTTACAATCACTGAGGTTACTACTTTCATATGATTAGTGTAGTTTAAAAGGTAATTTACTTCTCTACTATATTTGTTTGATGTATTGTCAAAAGTTAAAAAAGTAAAATTTGAGGGCAAATATGAGTCACTTTTTGTAAAATTTATGCTTCCCAATTCAACAACACTTCCTTCAGAGATCTTAGCCTCTAATGTTGGATTGTAGCCATTCAATATCAGCTTAATACAATGGTGACATTGCCGTTTGAAAAAAAATTAAAACTCTCGGCGAAAAAGCTCCAACCAAATTTTGTGTTTTTCTTCAATATAGCTTGGGTGACTTAATTGGGTGACAAAACTGGCAACATTTACTGCTATAATTGGCACAGAAATTGATTTTAATTTGTCTTAAAAACTTTCAAGTGACATTTTACATTCTATTTTGCATATAAGTTCAATTTAGAGTCAAAACAACAAAAGTTCAAAATTTTTCTGAAAATTTAAATCACCCAATTGGGCTCCAAGTCCCAGTGCAGTGTTGCCACGCTGGAGGATAACTTTTTCTGTCATTTAAAACAACACATTTTTCGCTGTAACTTTCTTAATTTTGAACGTTAGATTATGGTTGACCCCTCATTTTAAAGGAAATTTGATGATCTTTCCAATGAAAGACATTCCAAATGTATACATTTTGATGGACATGCTTAACTACGGTGCCCGATACAAACTTACAATTTGAATTTCTCATTTATTTCCAATCAAGATGATGTTTTTCACCTCTACCTACTCGTTCTTCAGTGATCACGCAGTGTCAACAATCGTCGATCTATGGTGCCCGATTTTATATGAAAAAGATTTGCTATCAGCGAAAGACATAAAACCAAGATCAGTAAAATGCGTAATTGGGCAAAGACACGTGAATTTCTCTACAGAATTGTGTATGCTCCCCGCCCGATCTACGAATGAGATCAATCATCGCAGTGCGTCAATTGGGTTTCACGATCAAAAAATTAGTATGAAAGCACATACCTGTCAACATTTCAAAAATCTGAATCGGGAGATTTCGTGCGAGATCACTTTCTATGGAATTCATGGGCTATTCAAAAACACGAAAACACTTTAGATATATTCAAAAATCACCTATCAGCTGCCGTTCCAATGACGTTCTGAAGTGTAGGCAAGGGCACAGAGAAAAAACTACATGATTCCGGTAACACTTTTAATTACGTGTATTTCAGTGGAGGAGTTATTTATTGGTGTGCGCCAATAATAGGGCAATTCCATACCAACTAGGACAAAAGAGAAAAATTTCATATCAATTTTACACTTTTCATTTTATTTTGATTTGACAGATAAGACCCTAAATTGCAAGGATTTAATTTGGAATCATCATAACAGGCACATTTTGTTCTTCAGTAGCCCTAGTGAAGTTGGTGCACTTGCATGTTTGATTTTTGTAACAAAATTGTTAAAATTGGTCAACAATTTATTTAAGCTCCATGACAAATAAATTATGCATCATAAACACTTTAATAGCTTTTAAACAATCATAAAGAGTTCCTTCTTTGTAAAAATATTCAAAAAATCCATAAATTTACATCACAGACTTACTTGTAGCTCATGAATTCTACGTCAGATATTCCATAAGACGTGTAATGTGATCCGTAACATTTTTATGCATGTTTTTCTTCTAAAACAAATAAAAAGCAGCCAATTTCAGTTTCACTTTATATTCTCTGTTAGTTTGCTTGTTGCTACTACATGATATCTTTGGATTTTGAAATAAATACTTAAATCTGACTTTGTAGCAGTATTACCTATCTCTCTCTCTATTTGACTCCCAAAGGTAAAAATATAAAATAATACCCTTTCATGGCACATTTCAGTGGATTTTGTAATGGTTTAACAACAAAAAACCTTATAATTTAAAAAAATCATGTTGAAAGGCAATATGTATGCACCAAAAGGTTGTTTAAGAGTTACTTATAATATTAGATGTAAATGAGCAGTTTCGCAGATACTTTCCCTGAGAAATTTGGGAAAGAAGTATAAGAAATGTAATGTCCGTAACGTTCCCTGGTATTGGGGTTTTCAGCAAAGATTGACCTTCTTCACTAATTTAAAGACATTTTTGCTTTATTTGAAAAGCATATTTACAGAGATAATTATTATATATGCCAAACCAATGTCAGTAAACATGATCCTGGTATGTAATTTTTCAAAGTTGTTCAAAAATATGTCTGATTACATCCGCAAAAATGCAAGCATTTTAAGTGAAAAGTAATGAATTTAAGGGGTCAATTTCAAACCCTAGTTACACCTGGAAAAAATGAATGCTGTTATTCAAATTTGATTTCATTTTGTAGAAGAGGGATCATACTTTATGTCTGAAGTGGAAATTTGACAAATAATTTACTTTCAACATTAAAAAATTGCTCCTTGATATTCCAAATTCAGAGCGTAATGTCCGTAACGTTTTTGGCGTAATGTCCGTACCGGTAAAATGGAGCTGTTGCAACGCCTGGTCAATAGCTAACAATAAATTTTGTTCATATTTTTGAAGAATGTATTAAATGGGTACAACTTTATCCCAAAATAAGATTCATCTCAAAAAAGAATTCACAGAGTTTTACCAAGATGTCTCACTCTAAAAAAGTCTTGTCCTTTTGATGTAATGTCCGTAACGCAAAGTTTGAAGACCTGTACATACAAAAAATGTGAGTGGTTCAATTTCTGGAAACTGGATAATATTAAAGCCTCAAGTGTTGTCTTGTAAACTAGTTAATAACATTTGCTAATTATTTTTATAAGTGTGCTTGGGAGGTACTTGAAAGAAAAAAGAACGCTCCCAATGTAATGTCCATAACGGTGGAATTGCCCAATAGCAACTTATGATAAAAATATTTTAGCGCATCCACGGTAATTAGGCTTAACTTTCTGCGCTCTTGGTGTGTAATACAACTATACAAAAATGCCAACTATAGGCAGGGGCGGACATCCGGGCGTTTTGTTTACATCTGGGACGTTTGTCCAAATAGCGCAGTGAAAACATTTTCCGACTTCCCATTCAACTCAATGGAGAAAATGACGGCTCGCGGAAACTTCGATTGATTTTAGCAAATTGTCAAAATATTTTGATTCCAAAATCATATGAGATGTGTGGTATTCAAGTCATAACAAAATGACAAACAGCTCATCATTTCACAGATTTTCGTCTGGCTAAAAAATAAAGAAAATGAAGAAATGCATGGCTAAAGTATTGATTGTTTTCACCGCGCACAAAGTCCAACGCAAGTTATTTTTAGATCATTGTGCTGCGTACACCCTGCGTATGCCCTGCATATGATGTAGGTTAGTCCCAAAACGTGAATTATCTATGGACCCCATGTACGATAATGTCACGCTCAGCAGGTCCAATATGCCCGCCTGTACATGGGATCAAAAGTAGTCATTTGTTTCTACAAATAAACTAAGTTGACATGCAAGACCCTAACTTGCACTGAAATGATCCATAATGCCTTTGGAATACTACCGTGAGTATTTTATAACACTAGACTAATTTTTAAACCAACTTTTGGCAACTTTTTTGTGAAAGCACATGGTGGCCGCCATCTTGGATTTTGACCAACTTTTATCAAAAAAATGTACTTAAACTCAACTGAAGCTGATATTGGCCTGTTATATGTTGTTAAATACTAATGAGAATATACTGGCATACTTTTGGTCAATTTATATGCTCTCTGAAAGAAGATATTGACTTATGAAATTCGTGTATAGAGAAGGTCAATGGACCTGGAAGTCACCTTCTGGTGAGAAGGTGACATAGGCACCCAGGGCCTTAAGGTAGGCCTACCTTTCGATATGATGGGACAAATATGTCAACTGGCTCATGCTATTGACTTGGACGTAGGTCCGCTTTCGCCTATAGCGAGTTTCCACGATAGTGGAAGACCACGGTAGATTTTCGGGAGAAAATCGGGAGATTTGGCTTTAAGGGGCAATTCATGATCCACTTTTCACCCTCAAGGTCACCTATAATTAGCCACTGACGTTTTTGTTATTTGCCATCCCTTTTTTGTTGGATCACTCATGTATTATTGTTAACAATATTAATGAATATCTACTTAAGTGTTTGTTGATTGAAAAAAATCAAAATGTGTACTTTGATCATGTATTTTTATATTTTAGGTGATTGTTTACATAAAAGTGATCATGCATTTTCACAAGTTTATGTTTAATAAACTCCTTGACTACCATGGCCTATGGCTTAAGCAACTCACTAAGGTGTGCAAGAGCACATTTCCCACATTTTTCATGAAGTGAGTTGTTCAAAATGAGACTTCAAAAAAAATTGGCAAATTTAACCATTGTTCAATGGAGCCCCATTTGCACTCAACTCGTGCCTCATATACTA